>JAAAYG020016968.1:0-56756 GCA_009936455.2 Tomocerus minor
TACATACATACATACATACATACATACATACATACATACATACATACATACATACATACATACATACATACATACATCCTGCAAACACGGAAATGATCTTTGTAGCTGCTAAAATAAACATGTAAGGTTGACAATTTTATTGCTGACTATTAAGGACACACTCAGCTAATTTTTCATCAATCAAACCTAACATTGCGAGAATAAAGGCATAAAGCATGCTTTAAGGAATGAAATATAAATATGAGCAGTAATCTCATTCGGTCCATATAACATGCAAAGATGGCCTTAGTAAAATTAAAATTTTTTGGCTTATTGTTTTTGATTATTATTAATAAAAACATTGATTATATTGTAAGCAGTGTATTCAGGTCTATTGGATGTAAGTGCCTACATAGTTATTTCCGTAGCTGTATAAATATTTAACCTATGTAGCACTCGGTAGCAGTTACGAATGGTGAAAATTGAATATTAGTAGCCCTTAGCATTCAAAATAAAGAAAAACCAATGTTTATATGTAATGTCATAACGTAGAGTGTTAGTAGGAAACACTAATCTTAATATCAAAAATACGGAAACATTTTGGTAGTAATAGCCACTTGGAATGGAGTGGAAAGAGAATTATTTTGGAGTATCGGAAAGGTTATTGAACATTTAAGTGGCTGTTACGAAACGAAGAAATGGGAAAAGGCATGATAATTGGGACGAGTGCGATTCAGACAATTCAAAGTAAATTTAGGAGTTAACCATATAGGTATGTACGTTAAGTTTCCAGAATCGCCTGTCCAGGGAGTTTAGTGTCGAACTGTGACTTGCTCATGCTACAATTCCGACTAACGGACAACATGCGGTTTGTGAATAATTGATGAGCGGGTCGTTGAACCATTGATTTTTAGTAGATGCAATGTTTTGTCGTCTTAAATGAATAATCCTCCATGCTTTTGCAGAGTGTGGCATGTAAATATATGATATCATTATGTGGGAGTAGAGTGGCCACCGCATTAACGTAACCCACAACAAAGTTTTGCATTTACTCATATTATTCCGGCTCCTGCATACCATTATACAAATGGAATGCTAGGGAATGTTTGTCTGGTCAGTTCAATGTGAGTGTGAAGATTCATGTATGATTCATGAGTATTCGACTGGTATTTTTGGCCGCGATTGACCTATAGCTATTATCTAATGTAGGTAAAATAGGTATTGAACAATCATCTGCGTTTAAGTACATAGATGTAGGCATAGCTGTATATTCGTGTAGAAATCCTTTTCAATGGTTGCTAGATGCAGGTGTGATAGGACATGGCATGACGGAGTATATTCTAGGCACAGCATATAAAATAGAATTCCCAAATCCCCATTGAATAAAATTTAAATGCTGTAAGTTGTAATTTACGTGCACGTTGCCACTAATGCGTGTCAACTCTAATACACCACACTGAGCTTCTATTATTGTTTGCGTAGATTGGAATTACATCATGTATATGAAAAAATACAAAGTTTATTATTTGATTGACCATTACATGTGGGTTAAACCAAAACGCGGAAGTAAATGAAATGCATGCCAGTGTATTCCTTGGTGTTAGAATGAAACAAAACTGGAGGAAAAATAAATTTCTGAACATTGTAGATCTAATGCCTGATTTAACTTGAAGTTGCTCTTTGATATTTGTATTCGTTAATATCAAAGGTTTTTTTATGAGGAATGTAGTATTTGAACTCCAAGGTTTTCCAGACAGAGGACATTAAATCCAATTTGTCAACAAATATTTTTATGCATCGGATAGGTATCTATATTGTAAATCAGTTCATTAAAATCGAAGCTATCGGTAGAATTTGTGTGGCAGTAACTCTAAAAGATAAAATATGATTGATATATATCTGTCCCATATGCAGTAGTTACCGCGGAATGATGTAATAAGCCATTTGCACATTTGTATTTGTTTACCTACAGGGTGATGAGTAACATGTACTTTTTATATCCCTAAATGTCTATACGACTTTAGAAGCGGTCACTTTGATTCCTTAGTATTTGTTACGTGATACAATACAATAGATTTTAATTCTGAAATTACTTCATAAAATCCAAAAGAGTGACTGCATATCAAACCCTCCCTCCAAATATATTTAGTTTAACATGTCCTAATTTGTAATCTAATTAATTTCATAAGTGAATTAGTTTTACTTTCGTATGTGTCCCTTTGTATATCTTCAAATCTGTCCCAAATAATAATTCTGATAAAATAGTTCACTTCTGGCTACAAGTAGATCCGCTTAAAATGTGTCCTAATTTTCTGAATAGGTTTGTATTGTAGATGTCGTACTTTTTATTCATTTCCGCTCCTGTTTCACTGCTGTGTTGTGTTGTGGCAGTAGTAAGTAGGGTTCATATTTATTTGGTGCACTTGTTTCCGGCTAGTAAATGCATAGCTACAGGAGTGAATTGACTTTACCGTGTGCAGAAGGTACACCCGCACCGCACCTTATGTAAGTCATTTTATAAAATAGGGAGCGTGCGTATGTTATTCTGGGCCACGACAAATAATAAGGCTAGCTGTAACATCATGTCCTGTGTAGACCAAGTCTATTTACAATGAGATTTGACATTATTACACCGACACAGAACGTAGCGTATGCTGTGTAGACGATGTAAATACAATTACGATACTCAAAGCCAGGTAGATGTAGAGCAAAGCTTTTTTAGTGCAAAAAATAGTTATTTACATTTTGGGTTGGTTTATTTAGGATGTATTCATCAATTTATTTATACCTATTGATTTCGCTTGCTCTCAAATGAGAATCCATGCAATAGATGAGTATGCTAAATGGCAAGGTGAGTAGGGTTTTCTAAATTGCTGTGATTTGGCTCAAGAAAATATTGTTAGGGGCCAGGGAATGTAGACGTCTAGTACAAAATAAGAAATGCGAGAACTCCCAGCGATTACTAGATAAGATCAAATTAGCTAAACTTCTGAACTGGATCCATTCAGACCGAAAAAAATACATGCATGATATAGACTTACGTAGATACACATATTGTTGTTATCCCTATTATGCGATCTATAGAATAATTGAACAATGTCAACAATTTCGATACACAGGGGCAGACAGACCATTATGTATGAGATTCTGGACTCATATGTTTGGGAATGGGATTGGAACGTTGCGCGTGGTAATGCACGACGTGGAGGCCAGCATGGACCGAGTTATTTGGTCGTTATCCGGAGAAGCGGGGAATGCATGGTACCAGGGTCAAGTTCCCATCTCATCATTCACATCATTCAAGGTACCCACTTTATTCCTCGAAATTCTTCTGAACTAATAAAGATGTTTATAAATAAAACATACGTCAACCTTTTACGCTGACAAATGAATTTGGACTTGAAATATTTAGTTTATTATTAAACTGAAAGTTAATGTCACCCATTCAGTCAGACATGCAATAATTTCACTATATCTTCATACTGTAATATAAGTAGTGAATTCATGGTTATATAGAATTATAGACTCTAATGTATCATGTATGCTGTAGATTGTCTTTGAGGGAGAAGTGGGAAAGAACAACTTGGGAGACATTGCCATCGACGACATATCTTATGCTCCTGGTGGATGTCCAAGTAAGATACTATAACATCACGTTTTCAGATAGCAAAGCAATAACGGAGACTTACTTGTTTCAAAGTCATGTCTTGATTCTTGAAGACAGAGAATTGTATTTGCTGAAAGTTTGAAATATTCAGATGTAGTCCCAACCCTAATATTCTATACAATAAATAATGCAAACAATTTCGATTGTAGGTGCACCGCAAACAGCTGCTCCAAATTCAGGAGACTGCACTTTCGAAATTGATGAGTGTGGATGGTCAAATGTTGGACCTGGATCTCGAACGGACGAAATGGATTGGGAACGCCGGTTGGGGCAAAATGCAAGGACGCCAATTGCAGATCACACACTGGGCGCACCAACTGGTAAGATATGCTCATACATTTTCTTATTAGAGACACTTGATCATTTTCAACTTAATCAAAAACATTTTTGTTTTGGTTAATCTGGACTATCATAGCAATTTATATGTTTGTTACAGTACTTCTCATTTAAAATGCAGCATTTATTTTATTAAAATGAATATATTTCTTAAGTAACGTTTTATGTAGGAACTCTATGCATTTCATAAAAATAAAAGATCCTAAGCAGTCGGTTTATCTTGCCACCATTTTCTGCTTTTTTTAAATTATGTACACAGGTAGCTATTTTAATGATCATTTAGTGTTTATAAACTGCATTAGTGCAGTGATTCATTGGCGTAGGTAACGTAAAGATAGTGATCTGCTTAATTACCAAGGAAATTTTATAATCCTGTAATCCTACATGAGTATGACTTGTATTACAAGTGGCAACCAAGAAGTCATACATACTATTACGGAGTCCTCTTGTTTGGGATCTATTGAAACTTGTTAGTAACTCTGCCTTGCATAACACTAATCCTCGTATATCAGCTAAATCTCTTATCTTGACGTTGCAGCAGAAATTCGGAGTGTATTTCCTTGTGATGTGGCAAGGAAAAGTTTCCTGCAGAGATGCAAATGCACTTTTCAATTGAATTCAATATCTTCTATGCGAAGGATAAAGCTAAGTCTACATAATTGCACTTTCAGAATAATGGGAAGCGAAGAGACTGTTAAAACTCTATTCATTGGGCTCATCCAAATTCCAAGCTTTAATAGAGCATTATGCACATTTTTCATTGTTGCAAGAATTAGAGACGGAAAATGATTTGTCGTTTGTATTGCCATTGCCCACTAATTGTCATTTTACAGTTATATTCCCACTGTATGATCTACTATCTATACATACTTTGCCAATGATGGATTGTAATCTAGAAAATAATGCATATTAATATCTATTTTTATAATGTGAAGGATTGCAATCTTCCTGTTTGTACACATAGGTGCATATAATCCAACAGCTATGTCTGGGTATTAATTCGAAAATGTGACAAGGAAGATTTGTAAGGATAATTCTAATAATGCATAGACAAATGAAGGTTTCATTAAATGAATTTCTGTTAATATTGTCATCGTGCCGTGACAACGTGTCATTCAAAATCTTCTGGGTTTCATTTCTTCTGTAATTCAATGCACAGTCTGCCCATAGTCCATGCACATCGTATATGTTCACATGTATACACATATGCTATAGTATAAATGGCCATTCTTTACAGAAACACTAGTGAATGTATTTACTTACATCATCATATTAATTTGATGTGTTCCTACAGTGCATAAATATGAAGTAGGCTACCTACTGTGCACTGTATTTTATTTCTATATCCATGAGAGCTGATTGAGCTTAGATCGAGGATGACTTATTGCTGTTTAACAGTTTTGTAGGCTGTCATGACAAGGTGCTAGGACAGATTTTATGATTACTGTCATCATCAATGCATTGCATTAATTCCACGCTCGCAATATACACTCGGATTCTTACGACGTGATTTTTATTAAGAAGTACCAGTACAATGCACACTGGCTACACTACAAAATGTGTGCTATAGTATGCTTGCTTATAAAGAGCTGCTATAGATCGAGTTTTATGCGTACAGATGCATTCATAGATGCATTATGCATTGAAGGAAGAAAGACGGAATTCATTACGAGATGTATGAAATTGCTTACTAAGAAAGAATGAAAGAAACATCATGTCATCTTCCACAATATTATTGATTTGAATGAGTAGTTAATTGAGCTTGTAATTTATCACTATTATCACCAAACTATAAGAATGAAATGATTGACTCATTTGCCTAAGAGTTAAGAAACTAATGAATTACATTTATTGATTGCCCATCCAGCATGATATGCAAGACTTTTGACTTTCCTTTAATTACCATCGATTTTATAATGTAAGAGTAAAAGTCATACTCGTAAATATACTCAGAAATGTATAAATACATATAAAATACTTGGTAAATATAAGGTTACTATAGAATTCATAGGTAGTCGCTTTGTTACGAATTTAAATGATACATACAGCAAGCAACCTTTTAACTAGCGTGCCATAGAATTGCAAATATACTGAAACATTCAAAGGATAAATAAATTTGTGCAAAAATGGTTTATTTGACGTTAATGCTATATTTAGGTAACTTCATGACCTTAAGTGCACAGAGTGTGCAAAGAGCAGGCGATCGAGCTTGGATGATGTCTCCCGTTCTAAATGGATCTTCAAAGCCACGCTGTCTTTCTTTTTGGTTAGTACAACATTATTTTCTCTTTTGTTCAAAGTACAGAAGCCATATTGGTAGCTTTTGTGGTTATTTATAAGGAATATAGAATAGGTCTGCATTAAAAGAAATAAAAGGGGCAGAAATGCTGTTTACGTTAACAATACTTAGAAAATGAATGCGTAGGAAGATTGTCAGAGTGTTCTTCTGAAGTAGGTAGTCGAAATGTTACCTTTCATTTATCTATTTGTTACATGTAGCTAGTATTTATTTGTCAGGATATTTCACGACGATTACACTGTCGTCGCTCGCTAGGACGACCACGTGTAGACAATTTATCTCCATTAGCTTCTATACATTGTAGGACAAGAACTATCCAGATCCACCCATCTTTGAAATCCTTTTTCACCTACATCAAAAGATGTTCAATTTATCGAAAACCCCATGAAGATGCAACTACCACGTCCATGCCCTTCCCGCTACCTTTTACTTTTACTCATCACTATCCTTTTTCTTAGTGATAGTATGACCTTTTTTATTTTATTTGCTAGAGGAAAGTGTTCTCTGTGAGTAGGGCCAATTTTGTGCCGAGAAGAGGCTAAGTGTACATGATATAGCTCGATTATAATTTGATGAGAGTGCTTAGGCACGCACGAAATAATTGTGTTGATTCAGTGAAGAATGGATACTTTCCTGTCAACGAGATACTCTCCTTAGTCTTTCACTATGATTGATGACAAAGATTCTTAACCTCGCACACTTCCTCCTAGAATTTTCCTTTGCTCCTTGGCCTCGCCTCGTGCTTCTCCGACATACTTACCTATCCAATATAGAACCACTTCACAGAGCTATGTACCTTTGGGCCACATCCGTAGGTGATCTCTTACATTAATCATCTCCCATGTCCATATTTATATCTATAAAAATATTTATCCGAAAGAGGATTAAGCAAATGTCACATTCATAGTTAAAAATTGCAGGCACGAAATGTCATTAAACTTTAAATTAGCCAACCTGTTACATTACATACACACTCAATGGAATAGATTCAATGTAAAGATATAGACAAGCAATTGTTAATCCGAACTACAACATCGAAGGCTTAACTTGAAAAATTTAATTATATTATATCTTGAATTAGCAAATGCTGAATTCGTAAATTGGCATAATATTTATGTTTTACGAGACAAGTAGCAAATATTTAATGATTTTTTAATGTCCAGGTATTACATGCACGAGCCATTCATAGACACCAGTGGTCCCAGTCTTGGGGGCCTTAAAGTTTATACTAAACCTGCGCCGTCTGCCAGCATTAACAATGATTTGAACTCAATGTATCCAAAAATGACTCCAATTTGGCGATTGTACAACCAGCAAGCTCCAGTATGGAAATATGCACAAGCAAAAACAATGGAATCTGAACCCTTCCAGGTCCAAAAATAGTTTGATACTAATGCTTAACATTTAAAAAAGGTCTCAAATAAATGAAAAGATGACCTAACTGGCAACAATTTTGCCCTTGGAAAAATAAACCAAGTTCTTTAAAATCAAATTGCTAAATAATATCTAAACTAGAAATTCGTAAATATAGGATTTCTAAGCAAGTATTTAATTTAATATTCTTTACTTTTTAGTAAAGAATGTGAATGTTGAAATTTTTCCATTGGCTGCAAAAAACTCCTTTTTTATAATATATATATATAATGAACATAATTTTCAGGTGATTTTTGAGGGAGTTCATGGTTCGAGCCGGGCCAATGGTTTTGTGGCCATTGACGACATTTCCTACTTTGAGGGAGATTGTACAAGTAAGTACTTTCCAATCATTACTAAATGTGTTTGTGCTTTTCTGTAGTATAAATTAGATAACATCTCGTTTCTATCAAGCTAATTAAGAATTTTAAATACTGCAAACATAAATGTAACCTACATAAGCATATTTTTGAGGCGGTTTTACAACTTACAACTTAAGTAAACATTTTCTTACCAGAATCTTAGTTAATTCCTAGTTTGTACATTGAAATTCTTAGATTCGGTAATTATCTTGAATTAAATACTCTAATTAAAGTAATGTCCTTTAAAAAGAGCCGAATTGTTGCGTTGATATTTACACATGAAATATCTGGTTTGAATGTAGAGAAAGAAGTATAGGACGTGATAGTAGATACACGTTTGCATATTCTATTATAGTAATGCCTACGAACTTAAATCCATGGTCTTTGAGCAACGCAAGAATTCCTAAATATAATAATAGGAGAAAAGAATGAGCTTGAGATGAGGATGAGAACTGCTTGTAATCCTTTGCAAAAAACGAAAGACATGAGATGAGATAAAAGCATCAAATAAATTTCTTTGTTGTCTATATTTGTACATTTCCTTATTAAGGATGGGAATAGCTTATTATTATGCTCTTTAATACATTTACACATGTATTTGTCTATGGTAGCGGTGTTGGAGCCCGATTACCATGTTATTTAAAGTCTATCTCATATAAAAGATAAGTAGTAGCAAATATTTATGATATACACAGACAAACACACAACTTCGAACGAATCGTGAATTCTTACAGCAGATACACAAAAAATCATAGGAGCTGACAAAATCTCGAGATGCTATTCTAATAGGGTACCAACAATCAAATCGCATGCATACATATAGTAGGTACTTGTGTGTCAAGGAACAGATTTGTGTTCAAGAAAGATACGCAACTTTATTTAGCATTTATTTCCCATGTATGCATTCCCTGCATAAATTTTACACTGATTTTGTTTATCTGATTCCGCACTACTATCCAATCACTCATCCCAATGCCAAATTGAGTTTCTGAAAGGGATTCTATTTGAAAATAGATAGCATCCCCTTTTCATATAGAAGATGAGCGGCGTTTCTTTTTCGTGTAACTGTTGTACTTAGAATGCATTTTGGCACCTAATGTATTTAAAAGTATTGCAATGCCGAAGTCTGGATGATATTAGCATTAATGTAAAGATGAGATGATGAAAATGATATGGAGGAGGGGTATTCGTTGACAGACAAGTATACAGTTACTTTCCCTTTTCTCTGCAGATTATGTTTTACCTATCGGATTTAGCTTATTATTAACTAGTTTAGCATTCAGGTGTAATATTTGCACTTATCTGATTTAGACAAAGTTCAATTTAGACTCCCAATTAATGTCCATACTTTTGCTTGAAAATATTCAGAGAAACTGTCCCTTTGAAATAATTTCTAATTTTCTCTTGCTAGTGGAAAACATTTCGATATTTTTCAGGTCACTCCGATAATCATCAGTCTGAGATTGCCCCCTCTAATAAAAATAATTATTGTTATTTAATGCATCATTGTTTTCCTTAGCCATGCCAGCGAGCGCGTATGTGAGTGAGGGAGAATGCTCATTTGAGAAGGACATGTGTCACTGGAGAAATACAACATCTGACCCTGTATACCGATGGCAAATGGCTACTATCACCAGACGCCCTGCTAATTTACCTGACAAAACCTTCGGAGCTCCAGGTAAATACAAATGTTTTCAGAAGAAGCCTTCTTGCTTTTGTTATTCCTAATTCCCCTTCTTCTTACTGATAATTCAACTTCTAGAAAAGCTCAGCTCTTAATTCCAAGAAGTTTGTCAATGTCTTGCACCTGTTAAATTGCTAATACATCGTTGTCCTCTTTTTTCTTCATTTAATTTGCCAAGACAGTTGGCACATCTCCATAAATAATGAGATGATAGGTTTTAGCCAAAAGAACATCTACGCTAAGAATTTGTAATCTACTATGATTTTCCTAGAAAATGTTTTATAAAGGAAATTGCAAAACTATTCTGTACTTAAGTGTTTCGTAGTATTGGAGGGCGAAATAAAGACAGCCATCTAAGCATTTGTACTTTAGGAAGTCTAATAATAATCCAAAACTTTTTCTGTAGTAAAAGCCTTATCACTGTCCATTTATTGCTAATCCTGTTTTTCTATTCAATGAGATCACTGGAATGTAATTCAGCTAATGATTACAGAATATATCTATAGGTAATGGTACTGCAAGCGATGAAATAATATTTTGACAATGAGTGAAGTGGTAGTACGTATTATTGCAGGATTTATGACGACGTAATAAAATAACCAGTAACTTACCTTAATTGCAATTAGCGGAGATATTAGCATGGTTGCGTTGATTGTGTCTTTGCTAATGAGTTTCGACTGATATTCTCTCTTATTACAGTTGGATATGCATACTTTGATATCTACACGCAGAGTGCCCAAGGTACCCCTGTCAAACTCCTCTCACCAACGATACCCGCTTCGGGTGACAGAGTCTGCTTCTCATTTTGGTAAGCTACACAATAATTAATGTTGACCGTTTTCACTAATCTGAGTCGATGATTTCAAACGTAGAGCATAATGAGCTACTTTCTACGCTCTAAAATGACTCTTCATATCGAAGCTGATTAGACTGTCATAAGTTTACAGTCTCACATCTACCAAATCACAAGATAAACATAATTGGGGATCTGTGAATAGGTATGCAGCATTTGGTGCTGGGGAATCCACGCTTCTTCGAGTTTTGACTACTGAGGGAGAATCATCCGGTGATGCTGAGACATCATCATCTTCTGCTGATGACTCTGCTGGCACACAGGTTTCCTATTAATAATGCAAATACACAAGTTATTCACAAAATACACGAAACTAAAATTGCTCTAAGTCAAGAAATCGGAATGGAGCTATGTAATTTGTCGAACAAAGTGTTTTTCACTTTTTTCTTCAATTAACGAACTTGAATGAATTTGCTATGCTTTGCATAAAAATACTTTTTATCAATTCCTTTTGACATTGGTAAACATGAATTATATTTTACACAATGTTATAATTTATTTAATAATTTTTTGGAATTATTGCATAATTATTCATGAGTCATCATTATGAAATAATTTAATCTGTATAGAATGACAAGATGTAAACTGTTTTTGGGCAAGGCCTTTTAAAGTAAAGAGAGCAATTTGTCGTGTGAAAATCTTTGTAAGTAGTTAACGTGCAGGAGAAGATTAAATGGACTAATTTGTTTTGGTGTAGGTTTGGAAGTTATCTGCGGTTGATTTGGACACGGTGAGACCAGAGTGGCGGCCAGCTCAGGTGTCATTGGATGCATCAAATCCCTTGAGAGTGATTCTTGAAGGGCAAGCCAACAATGGTGGCTTTGCCATAGACGACATCAGTTTTCATCCTGGTGATTGCACTAGTAAGTGTCATTTTATTCTACAGTAGCCTAGAATGATTTTAAAAAAAGGGGAAACAAATGCATGGCAGGGTGTGGGAACCTAAGGAAGGATTTGCATTTATAATAGTGAAAGATGGTTTGGTTGATTGAATTCAATGTCGGGCTAAGCAGATAATTGCAACTATTTTATTTTTCAGTTCGTCCCAAGACGGCAGCCAAATAAATGCATAATGCAGAAGGAATGCATGGTTCAAATGTGAATGTACGATGTATGGTGAGTGTATTGCATTGTAATGGTGAGGAGATATGAGAGCACTGATTGTGAAAAGTTGAAGAGTACATGTGCAGAGTGGCTTTGTGTACTTGCATCAATTGAATATGGAGGATGTGGATTGGAGAAGGAGGATGTGAAGGAGAGATGATGATAATGGAGTGGGGAAGAATCCTATATTTGCCTACCTACCTACTGATACTGACAAAACAACAATCAACTTATTTTGCCATAAGCAGTTGTTAAATTGAAATGTAAACTAAATATACTTATGCCTGCATTAAATGGAAGCTACAAAATGGCTTAAAGGGATTTTTGTTCGGATCTGTAAGCAATGTGAAGCTGCATCAATTTCCTTCTCTCGTTTACAACTAGATGCTTCAATGTAACTTGGTTGTATTCCATTGTAGTGTTGTAGTAGTAGTATGACGTGTACTGTACCTGCTCTCTGTAAGAACTTTGATTATTACGTATTAATATAAGAACTAACAACGTCTACTAAAATATCTATGTCTTGTGTGTGCAAACCTTATTATGGATCTTTCGTCTGGCACAAGAAAAAAATCTACTCCACTGCTGCTGCACTTTTATTAAGCTCCATTCATCCGGGTTGAAAAGAATCACAGGATCTCATCTATTCACTATTAACCACTAGTTGTACTTAGTTTTCACGTACATCTTAACATTACTTAGGACTAGATAGGATACGTGTATATAAAGAATAAAATAAAAATAGCTATACAGTGTGGAGCCTTTAAAGTAGGAGATGTTCTTACAAGACTTCGGCAAATATTCAATTCGTAGATGACGTCAATAAGTGCAGCTCTATGTACAATTGCAGTGTATCTTCTGGAAAACGTACCTTTTGTTTTTCCTCAAAGGTAATGTTTAGTGATATACCAAAGTACTAGCGATTACATAACTTTAATTAGTCTATCCGTAGTTAGCATAGATAGCTTAGCCCTTTCATCTTGTTATTTTCTACAGTGCTAAAAGATAGAACAGAATAGCTAATCCTAGCTGCCTCTTGTTCATTCTTAAGTTTGAAGTGAATGCTCATATTTATGTATGCGAAGGATTAATGTATCAACAATGAGGAAGAAAAACAAATATTACAATAATGATATTATTTGTTTGTACATTGTAAACTGGTAGCTAATAATGAAGTATATATGATAAATATATTCTAACTATAATTAAGTGTAGCTACTACTGCTGTAGTAAATGGAAAATTTTGTTACCATAAAGCAGGTGCAGGTGAAAGTATGTACGTTGACTTTGAATGACTCTAAATGTGCAGGTACTTGCTCTACAAATTAAATTGTACTCTCTTGTTAAATAAGCAGCATACAAAACATTTGAGTCCAGAATGAATGCGTCTAAATAAATAAATAATTGTAAATTCTATTAGATTACTAATATTATTGTCAACAGTATGATTTATTTAATTGGAATATTCTCATGTCTACGAGAACTCAAAAAACAGGTGAGAATTCTTTACGTCTGCTAAGGAAATTTGTTGTTGTAAACAGTAGATGTAGTATTCAAGTTGTCAGCGTGCCTTTGCTATGTTTAGGCTTCATGTTATTTTATGACACTCATTGAAATAAGAATGTTATTAATTGATAACAACATAACTTGTTTTAATAAAAGAATCACTTAAAAATACATTTTTGTTCTAAACATTCATTTCCATACAGATTTACTTTTAAATTATCTCTATGTGACATATACTGGTAGAGACTCTTTATATCTAAAGCAGGTACTTATTATTTTATCTAAAAACTTTTTTTATTGCATTAATTATTACGGGTTAAATGGACAAGTTTATCAGTATCATTTTTTACTTGGGGAATTTTAACTTAAAAGGGTAAAATATATTGCGTAAGATGATTCTTGGGCTATTTACTTTTGTTAATATTCAACGATACACTACTGAGCAGCTTTAAATAGATATGCACCAGTCGCAGTCGTAACAAAATTTGCCTCATCATCACATTCTATTGGCTGTCATCTTAAAATTCCAAATCCTGCTGCAACTTTTATGCATAGCATAGCATCGATAATAATGCTACCCAGCCGTACCTGAAATCCTTCCTGGAACTATTTAAGCAAATCCATGGGTATATTATTTTAATGCAAAATTAAAATTTGTGGGCTCGGCGGAAATATTATTTTAAGGTAAGTATCGTTAATTTTAGAACGAAATAAAATTGTGCATGGATGTACATGCTGAAAGCTTTTTGAAAATTTTCTATCTTCGATAAAAATATTCTTTGTTAAAGAGCATCGAGTTTAAAACGTTTACAATTTAAAGAATGCTTAATGCTCTGTCCGCAGAAGATGCATGTCATATAAAAATTTGTGCAATGCATCCCATTTACAGTAAGATATTCTCACGATTTACCTCAATTATAATGTCCGTTAGCACGCTGCGTTTGATGGTTAGTACAAAGAGGTAAGTTTGTCTCCGTTCCTAGTTGTCACCGGGTGTTCTTCTTCACATTGTTCTCACATCAACTTTTAGCCATGTATGTAATTTGACAAACAATTAAGAGTGTTTCTCAATGCATTTGGAAATTGACCAATTGAGTAACATGTACATGCAATTGTAAAAATACACAAGGTGAGCAAGACTCAAACGATGTATATAAATATACGTACGTGCGGATGTTTTGCCTTTTCAGTAAGCATTGGCATGACGCCCTCGAAACTTATTCAATAGTTGTGAGTTTGCAATTTAAACTTCAATCTATTTTACACCAAATAGCTTTTTTCATTTTAAATATTTTTAAGAATATCTCGTGTAGAAGAAGAAAGACTTCTGAAACACCCAATTGACAATTCCATCATTATCAAGATTCGCAATCCAGCATTATTTTTTAGTTTGCAAAAATCCCTACATTGGGCCCTTGAGTATGGAAATTATGGACTCCATTTCCAGATTTTTGAAAATAATAATTTTTGAAAATGCTATATGCAATCAAATAATGAAGGTTGGAATAATATTATGCTTTATCCAAAAAATGAAAGCCAACAAAAATTTAAAAGTTTATCCTAAAGAATGTCCGCTTTTTTACCAAGTCTTTTCCAAACACATTGGTATTACCTGGCACCATGTGGTATCGGGTGGTTGCAATTGCTTAGTTTAGTTGTAGTCATTCTATTTCCTGTCGTCAGTACCCATAATATTATTAGAATGAAAACGGCCTTAACCTGTATCCCGTTCTTTTGCCAATGGAACCTTAAAACTAAAATATTCGCGACAATATTACAGCTGCCACTTTAATCCAACAGTACAGTGGCAAGCTATTGAATTGAAATGGAAACCATTGTATAAGGAAATTAATGCTAAAAAGATTTCTGTTTCTGATCTAAATGCATACCGTGTATGAATCGCTATATCCTTGATTGTAAAATGGTTTAAAGACACAGCTCTGTTAGTATATAATACTTCATATAAGAAATTATTTGATAAAGCGAAGACTTTCTATCGAAAACTAACAAAGAGATATTATGATTTCTTTTCTGAGCAGTCCTATTGCTTCATATTATTATCCATTTTATATTATAAATGAATTAAGTATTACTGGAGTAGATTTGTATAATTTCTATCAAATACGTGAGCAATATAATAGTATGAAATGCATATAATATAATTATTATGTAAATACTGATACATGTCAATATCATGTTGCATATTAATATGGAACATCACTATCACATATCCAATCCAAAAAAATGTAGTTATTTAACAGGTCTTTGTTGCTATGCGTCCTCTTTCTGGCTCAGCTTACATTTACATAATTATAAGTGGATACACTGAAACTGAATTGAATGAACAGTCAATCAAATTTTGTATGGTTTGATAAAACTCAGTCTTCAAAGGCTATAGAATAATTCACTATTCAAAATCGACTTCGATTCAAATCGGAATGAATCAGTGTTGAATTTAATAGGGAGAATCGGCAAAACTACTACGATGAAAGTATTCACGAAAGAAATTATTAAGAGCAGGAAATTATTTAATTGCATTAATAATTGTTCATTGTTAAGCTCATTAAACGTTTTCGTTCGCCCTCAAGGAGCTAAAATGTTTATGAAATCAAATAAATGTGATGAGATGAGGTTTATGTCTGTATTGTTGCTATAGTCAAACTTTTATTCTACTAAAGTATGTACAGGTCCCTTTGACTGGAAAACATTCTTAAAATGCTTATTTTTCATTTGAAAATTTTGCAAAGTATCATTCGTAGATTTTAGTCATTTCTGAAAAAGTCCGTCAAACAATTGTCTTTAGATATATGTAAAAAAATGCATTTAGTTAATATTTTGACAGTGTAATATGTCTACTTGAGATTTTGTTGGTACTGCAAGTTCATAGTTATTGCTCATAGAAAAAAGTCTGTGTTGAAAGTTTTGATGTTCTTGATGTACTGGCATTGTCAGAAGCTTGCTGTTGTTATTGTTACATCATATTTAATGAAAACAAATGGATCTAACTAGATTTATTTTATGGCTAACAACAAACGTAGTGCAACATCGAACAAAACGTGCATGGATACACAATGCATTCAATAAAACATTTTCTTTGCCCATAGCAAGTGTAGTGGTCCCTGTGCCAGTATTTAAAGTATACAGCCTATTGGTATATGTGGAAGAGTTAAAATAATGTTGGTATCTATCTATCTAATCACATTATACAATGCATGTCTTAACTTTTATAACTTTTATAACTGCATAACATTTTTGTCGCTCATCACATCATCAGCACCAAACATGAAAGTAAGGTATGCATTGATTGAATTCGCATAATGTGTTATGTTATAAAGCTAACACGCTTGAATGGAACTTTATGTTGTGATTGCAACAAATCAGTACCATTAACATTATGGCTGCCAATACCTTTAACAATAATATTTTCTTACGTCACACAATATTTGAATAAGTATGAGTGATAGATCCACGAGAGTCTTTCAAGACGGGATAATACTCATCATCAACAGGGATATGCTAGTTAGTTGCTTATATGACAGGAACCATTTCAAATCTCATACAATAGTAAACACTGGCTTTATTCGTTTCAAATGCAAAGGAATTCATTGCGCTGTGTTGCATTTGTGTTCTGCATTGCATACATTGACATGCGTTTTGTTTTTAAGCATCTGGTTGCAATAGCTAATATGATATTTATGATCTATGAAATTAATAGCCTGTTAACTAGCGTAAATAGGTACTAAATGAGAATCACATTGTGAAATCCACAACTAAAGAAGATACTTGTCCCTTTACTAAGCTTCGTGAAATTCCTTCAAATTTATGTTTATGTGAATATCAGAACCTGAAGAAAAGGGCAAAAAGAGGGTCAAAATCTTCTATGTATTACAATGCCCCACTTTATTTTACGATGCATGTATCTGTTTTATCTCTCAACAAATAACCTAATTTTTAATGCGTCAACAAAATTTTTATTGAGCATGTAAATTGGCAATTGAATGAGAATTTATATTATGGTGTATACAGCAACTGACAACATAGGCAATTGTTTCTTTATGGATCCCTCTATGCATTAAAAGAAGTTTCCTAATTGCAGTGTCATATGATGTCATATAAAGTTAAAGAATATTTAAAAATAATTAGTAATTTAATATCGCAGGTGTCAGAATTGTATTAAGGTAATTGCACATTAGCTATTAGGTCTCTTTAGGTTAAACGGTACAAGTTATACGCAAAGGGTTTTTTTACGCGATGAGACACAATGTCGTGCTAGTAGGCTATGTCGCATAAGCTTAGGCATCTCTTTATTAAGTAAAGTATTCAAAACAGCGGAAGTTTGTGGAGTATTAGGCAACTTTTATGAATATGTAAAGGAAAAGTATAAGTTGAGGGCTAGCTTCTAATTGTAGTCGACAAACAATTAGTTAGAAAGCTTCTTAGGTTACAAATGTAGTATGAAGCGGCACATTTTGTTGTCTCTCTATTGCATCAGTGAACATTCTCACACGCTGAACTGACGAGTATTAATATTATGTATTAATATGTAGCTCTATGCATGGAGGCAATTTGTGAACAGCTAGTAAATACCTAAGTAGATATCAAAAATATTACGCCGTTCACATACCCAACTAAATAGTAGTTCCATTTACCATCTGTATAATTGGTGTGTGCATGTACGAGTGTGTGATGTGATGAAGGAACACAAACAATTCTTGCATGACAAAACAAAAACTGAATTAGAACACATCCTATACAATTCTTGCAAGTCAGTGTTATGTTTGTAAAACATTTGTTATCTACACTACTGTACTATGGTCTTACGTAAATATCTTCAACCTTTTATGTTCATATACACATACACACTGTGTGTAACGATCTTCGTGTAATAACGCATTCATCAAATTTATGCAGCTAATGATATAAATAGCATTTACTACTTTTATTGAAACTTCCCATGCAGTTGTGTAGCTACAATACGTACAATTAGAATACAGCATGTGTGTTACATAGATCAGTGTAATTATGTAATAGATACGTAGTTGACAGTTTTGTTACACTACCACTGTATAGCATTAATTTTATATCAAACCATCGCAAATTAAAGTCAATTAAAAGACATGCTACATATTTACTCATAAATACAATTAAAATTATTATTTACTCTCCTTACATTTTCAAATAACCCAATATGCAAATATTAATCTTCCTTGATGTTAAAAAATAAAAATGAATGAATATCTAAACGCCGCATACAAATATTTTTTGCAACTAAAATATTTACTTTATCAGCAAATAAGTTGCACACTGGCCACGAAAGCAAAAGCTGAATGATTCACATACATCATTATATTCTGCTACATTAAGAATTTGTAAACGCATTCCTTTGGTAACTATAAAGTTCCATTTAATATTCTGTTAAATCAATCATGAAAATATAAAAAATTGCTCTGGTTATTTTTAACTGACTTATAAAAGCAGTCGCACCCCAAAGTTTAGGAAGATAATTTTAAGACGAAAAGATGTGCAAGCGTTTGTAAATACGTGTCCTCCATTTCTTTACAGCTTTTGTGCGTTGTCATTTGTGCGTAAGTAAGCACAGAAACGGAACATAGTATCATTGACAAAGACTTCAAAGCAGCTCTGCAAAAGCTTTCCATTTATTTTCATTACAAAATGAAAGAATGAGGTTTATTTTCAGAAAAGCGTGTTTCTTTTCATAAGTACTTTTAAGGCGAGTAATCTCCCGCGGCCACTGCTAATGACAGATTTATTATATTCTGTGCTTCCTACTAGCACATAAGCACACAGCAAGTTGCCTTAAAACAATTTTATAGTAGTTACTATTTAGGTTGTACTGGAGGAAATTCCTGTTTTTTCACTGACGAATGATAGTTATGGAATAACTGAATGCATGTCAATATATACCAAGGTTTCATAGAGATAGACACGTTAAATATACAATTATGTTAGTTAAGAATCGTGGAATGTCTGATATTCAAATACAATATTTATATTATAATTTTCGCAAGCAACAAGTATTTTTGCACCGATCTAAATTTTAATTATTATAAAATATTTTATTGGCTGTTTATCAATTTATACGAGAATTGCTCATCATAATAAAATTAAATTAAATCTATCGCAAGACTCTAAGTTAATCGAAAATGAATATCTGCTTCATAGTTATTTATTCTAAATGGACAGGTACCTCGACACACATATTTATGGGTATTTGGTGCATTAGCAAACACACGGCGGCGATGATCTGGCATTCTTTGTTCAGCAAGGAGGAAGCTGATAGCAGGCCAAGCCCAAAATTCGGTAGCAATTTACTCAACACATACATAGCAGTCAATTGTTAAATTTTCTTCTGTGTTTCTATAAGATTGGGAGCACAATTGAAAGATCTCGGTATTGATTTTGACGTATGAATTGGGATCTCATTCAAGTTTCTTTTTCATTACAACTAGAATAAATGATGATGTACAATATGCAGATCGTGCTCCGTTTGTACATAACAATGGACTTCCCCGTGAATTAAACTATCTGATACAGATAATTTTGATCGTGCAAGTTCTACAGCAACGTAGCGTAAATCACTCTTCAATATGCTCGCTCCTTCAATCAGATACCATTTTATTGCCGGTAATAATTAAAATCTAGTGTATAAATGAAAATAATATAGTGCCGTTTGAATGGAATTGAAAAGTAGTTGTCTAACAGTGCATAACACCGATCAACCAGTAAATTAGACATACCTACACGTAAATTGCCTATGCTAAGCAGAAAATGGCTGGCTTGTTTATGCTAAATTACCTGTTCACATTTGTAAATTCTAACGAAGTCCAAGAAATGCACGACGAAAATACAGATAACCTCTTAAATCCGTTAAATATTCGTTTTTTTGCCCGAAGTGCTTTATTGTTATGTTATGTAAGTATATGTAATATTGTATTCGTTTTATAATATATTGAAAGCAGGGAAAAACAATTGTCACTGAAATAATGAGAAGAAAATATGTTTTTGGAATAATGACAAATGTCGTGGGTGCAGGAATTTTTGATTCGGTCCAATTGTATTTACTAATTGATTAGAATATAATTTTTGATGCATTACAACACTCTCTACAAGTAATTGCAGCAACCATTTGAAGTAAGTAAATATTTCCAAATATCAACGAAAGAAGGTTTCTGTAGCAAAAACAAACTGATCTTGCTATCCAATGAGATATATACTTACAAAGAAGATGAACTTCTGATTTGGGAGAGCTAGTAAAAAGGTTTTAGCTACGGATCGGCTATGCACAAACCCTATGCTATCAAGTTTTCCCTTACCCGACGGACATGATAAAATTCAACCGACATCCATTGAAATTATGTTGGGGACAGATAAAAAGCCATAATATAATATATTGCCACTACCCACCAACTAGGACATATATTTTGCTTCATGTAATCCGTGTACCCGGGTAACAGAAACCAAAATGGCCATTAAAAACAGCGAAATCGAATAAAAAACGCTTTTGCACTTTCTTAGAATAAAAATGATAAAGATCGACTCATTTTGACTGGGTTAACTAAATAAAACACGAGTTTTGGTTTTTTTTTTCAAATAAACCGAATGTGAAAATCTATTTTTATTCGGTTGAAATTGTTTTAAATGGGTATTTTTCGTTTTGATATGTAGTGACATCGTATCATATGGAGAATGTTTTACCTATCCCCATCTTAATTTCAAAGGCTGTCGGTTGAATTTTATCATGTCCGTCGGGTAAGAGAAAACTTGAACACATAGGGCTTGTACTTGGCTGCTACGGATTACGTGTTCGTATCTAAATGTTTACAAAAGATTATACCAACATCCATGCGATAGTAATTTAATATAGGTTAGTGCTGTAACGTTCAACCCAACCATAATTTTCTCAGATATTTAATAGCTATCAAAATTGGATAAATAAATATGTCGAATTCACTGTTTGTTCAACTAAACGGACAAGGCAAATGGATTGGTCTCGCAACACAAATAATTCACCAAAAGTGAAGATTTCTTCGTACGAAACAAGAGTGTATAATAAATAAGTACCTATTAAATGACATTAATGGTAAGTTGCTCGACTTTCTTGGATTAAACTGTTGTATTCTTGTTTTTTTGGCGTAGCTAACTATAGAGATGAAGAATGGCAGCACAAGTTCAGGTAGAGAACAAAAAATAACTCGTTCAAATGCATATAATAGATTTATACACTTCAACAAAAAACAAGTTGAAAGTTAGCGTTGTTGTGAAGTTAAATGATGATGGACGTGATGCATTTTCTGTGCATTCTTTGATGGGCTTAATGTAATATTGGGAGTCTTGGGTTGTTGAATTGACGCATGCATGCATTGCATTTATTGCATGTATGAAAAAGAGGCACCCAACAGCTCAAAACTAAAAAAGAATGAATGTCTAAGGCTATTACGGCGTGGTACAACGTAATAGAAGAATGGAGGTGTGATTTGCTCGGGTAATAACGAAAATTCTAAGAAAATTGGATGGGAAATAGGAACTAATTTTAGTTTCAAGCAACTCTCAGGCTTCATATACTTAATATAATGCTACTCAAATAATATTACAAATAAAAATAGCTAGGATAAATGAAATGAACACCACTATTATGATCTATGCTCTTTTGCATTGTATTGTGCCGGAGTCTCTCTTTCATTCAAAACGGAAATATCTTTGGCGTGCATTTACTGAATAGACAAACCGGTAATGTAAAAACTATTGTTGAAAATGAAATGGAACTCAGTCAAACGAGATATAATACACAGTCACTGTAGCAAAACTTTATTTTTTCAGTGTTTTGAGTCTCTTCTTCCCTTAGCATCCTACCTAAGTCACTTTCAGTTTCATTCTGAATAAATACCAATGATACAATATTAGTGTCTCTGAAGTAATATTGCAATGACATAAATATGATATAATATTGCAATACTTCAGTGTTGTAAGAAAATAATAAAGACGCTGATCACTAAAATTGTTTTTGACCGTTAGCATTTTAATGAAATGCATCATAGAGTCTTTGTTATCCGTAGGCAGAATTTATTTGTTGCAAATTAATTGCAAACACAAAATAAGTACACTGTTATTGTCTAGTTCAGAGTTGTCGTTACTGACAGTCTATTATAAAGATAGTACGTAATTGGTGGCAAACAACAAAAGGAATTCAGAAAGGTTGTAATTTGTGAACAATTAGTTAGCTAATCATACTTTATAGAGTGATATGATGCGAGGTACCTAATTTCTCTAAAGAATTTAAAGAGGCTACCTATCAAATCTCATAACCATAGTTCATATACTCTTCACGTCTATAGCATTGAATACCTACATAAAGATAATAGTTGAGTGAGGTGGTAATAAGTTCCTTTTTCTTGTTTGCTATTGACTTATAAAAGTAAGAAGTCCAAATATTGGTCATCACCTCATCACAGTCTGACGATAAATAATTACAAGACAATAATGTCAACAAGATCTAACACAAATTACAGTTTGTGTTTTGTAAGGTACTTGGAAAAATCCAATTGAATGAGTGAGTGACTGAACTGGAATGATTATTGTGTAGACAGATACAGTAAGTAAAAGTAAAAGTAAACTGTAAACACAAAGCTCTATCTGGAATGTAAATCTAGTAGCACATCTGTATTTAAATTCTATGTGCACTCATGGAGTGCCAACTTAAATGCTTACAACAATTAGCGTAGCAAGATACAATGATAATGTGTCTATTGGTTGTCTATACTGTTTTACGCGTATGTATTTATGTAGGTACTTTGAATATCTAAATCGACTTGACAGAAGAATGCTTGTGCTTTTATTGTTTAAAGAATTTTTTATCTCTCACTCCAGACATGGAAGCACGAACTAGATAATTCTCGAAAGTCTCCTCTTGTTTGTTAACTACTTTTACTTGTTCACCAAATGCTACCTAACCTATGAGACACAATCAAGCGCTAAGCACTATTACATATTATTACTCTCGCGGTCATAAACTCTGTATTCTATCAATTTCTATGCACCGTCCACCGCTGTGCTCTTTCCACTCTCGCTCTTCCATTTCAACATGCAAACTTGAGAGATTTAAATATACACATACTCAACAAAGTCAAGACAGGGTACCCACTACATACTGCTAAGCAGACAACTTCATTTGATTTTTTTTGTTTAATAAGCTGTTTATGGATTGGAGAACATCAGGAACTGCTGAAGTGACGATTCAATTCTTTATATTTGTACATTGATAACTTTTCTCCGCTAATTCCAAGTTAAGACAATAAACTAGTTTGGATCAGTGATCATATCACTCTTAAACCTCTCAAACTATTTCAATTCAGGTAGCTCTCTAAAACTTAATAAGCACCACCGTAATCAGATTAAGTGCCTGAAACCATGAAATTTTAGTCAATGAATGCAAACGAGTCAATAAACTTTGCTTACAATAAGAAAAAAAATTATTGTATTTAATGTACTCTTTAAATTTTGTGGAAAATTCGACTTTTATTTGACTTTAGCAAAATAAATACACTTCGCCATTACTCAGCTCGGGTGTATCCAGTTATAAAGTTGTTTTATGTAATTATGGATTACATTGGATGATTGGTATTTAGGTGTTATATAGTAATCAACAACTCTGATGTAGCAATGGTGCCATTACTGAATTAGTTATCTTTAAAATGGAAATTGAAATAATGAATGCCAATAAGGTGAGTAGTCCGCTGATACTATCTGCTCACATATAATGTACCTCTTGCTTCCTGTGGGCATTGGGATTTTGGGATTACGACAACGTCTTTGTGTAGTCTGAACTAATAGAAAGGATGAATAACAGATATCTTAAAAATTGGAGAGTGTGCAATGAGTTAGTTAGAATTACTACAATAGATGCAAATAGTGTAATCATAGTGCAAGGGATGCATAAGACTTACCATAATGTACAATTTCATATCAGGGAAAATTTATTAGCTATATTTACTAAGATTACCAGTCATGATATCAAGAAACCTAAAATTGTATACAGTTTGTGATGAGACGAGAGAGTATATACAGTCACCTTAAATTTCCCCGTTAATTTGGTCATGGCCACAGCATCAGTAACTTCGTTGAATTGTTGATTCACAAAAACAGTAAACTTTTCAATGGGAAAAGGGACAATAAATATCATTGATAGGGATAATTGTCGCATTAAGCGCTTTGACGTGTCAACTGAAACTTCAAAAATTCTACCAGAAATGCCAAATTTGTTATATTTAGCCAAGCAGTGTATGCAATAATATTTATGCGCATTTTTCAGAATGATGAATTGATGAGACTATTTTTTGCAAGAATGGTGCATCCTTGTATGCAGATAGCAGTCTACAGAAGTGTTAACAACTCTTTCATTGTGAATAAGGAACAGAGCTTTATGTATAGGTCAGGCTGACTTTCCTTAAAATTAGTACACCATGAATGTCACATATTTTTATCACTTACGTACGGGAAGAGATTGAAAGTGATCGTTAAAATTTCTGATCGTTAATCTTGTCATTCGCTAAACTAAGCATTTCGTTCAGCTTTTCTCTGCGATTGTTACAGCAGTATAGAAAACTCAGATTTCTTTTGCCACGATTCACTGAGTCAGTCCTTGAACCGTTTGGATTTACGTGTTCAATTAACTTATTCACTCATAAATTGATATTTAGCTCGTTTTGAAATGACCGTCAATTTATACATAACTTTTCTTCCGTGGTTAATTTATTCAATACCATGTCTCAAAATATATCCCGCTATGTATTTTATATCTCATCATTCTCATCTGCCCTTTCCGTATATATTCAGCGTGAGATTATGAGACGTTGTCACATAATCTCATGCATCTATAAGATAATACTCTTTGAAATGAAGCTGTGGTGTGACTGCTCCTTTTCAGCATTTAAATTCCTCGTTATTATTGAAATGCCTTGAGTATTTGTTTAACTGCAAAACCTTAAAATGTCTAAAATAGGAAACAACTATGAAAAGATGTGCTAAACAAAGGTCAGAGGTCAGTAGTATAACACAACTCCGTAAATATCGTCGTTGGGGGCACGTCGTTGGTGGCAAAGTTACTGCAAATCTAAGTTTTAAGAATTATATTCGGTGCTCGTTTGATTTTTGATTGCACATGAATATTGACAAACATCACTAAATACATTTTTAAATTACGGTCGGTTGATTTATCTTCATAAGTAAAAAGTAGATAATTTTAGGGGAAATATTTTGGACATTTTGGAGAAAGTATTAGTTCGTCGCCTCAGTCTAAACGGTTACCATTGCGTGTAATGCCATGCAAAGATGGGATACTTGTATATAATCTCATCTGCCTGCAGTCTAACTTAACAGTTGTGTGAGTGGCTCCTACAGATGATACGACTTACATAGCACTGTGCAGCTTGCACTACTTTCAAGACTGGGGCAAGAAAACACAATGTGAAGCACTGCATACCGAATCATTTTTTAATCATAATCATGCATTCATAGTTATAGTGGAGACGCCTAACTTAAACGACTTTTGCGATAACTTAATCTTTGTTATAGTGTTAATCATGTTTTTGGTAATTAAAATGATTTAAAAATGTTGTAGTTGAATAGCAGCGAAAGAATTAATTTAAATACATAGTAATAATATTGACAATTTTGTGTCTTTCGGAATAGAACAATTTTAAATTGAAAATTGTGTGAACATGTCATGTCTAATTAATAGTATACTTGATTTCATAGCACATCTGCCAATGCGCGACATTATTAATCTTTGCATATTACACAGTTTTTCAACCGCAGTCTTACCGCTCAATTTAAAGATAAAACACATTAACTTACAATAAATTGTGTAAATTTATACATATGCATGAGAGAAAGAATCAACAATGCAGAAAAATAATTCCTCTGTTATTTTATGGATAAAGTTGAGATATTATTACACTGCTTCAGTTTATTGAATAAATAGCCTTTGTGATAATGGAGAAATTTATACATTTTCATGATTCATGAGTAATGGAGATGTAACAGAAGTTCGGCATGAGATGAAGATGTAAGGACAGTGAATACTACTAGGTACCAATAATAATAATATGAAATTTTGATTATAATACCTATTTACCTTTTGTTTAAATTAAATTTGAGAGGCCAAGAAGTTCATATATGTAAGTGCATCCACAGATAGAAAAAATAAAATGGTATTCTAGTGTTCTAGGTTGAGATATGCATGTCTCGTTAGCTTGATGGTGTTAATGTTTAATTAGTCCATGAAACCCTCAAATGTAAAGCTGAAAATAAAACTGCAAGCGTCTTCAAGCGTAGCAAATTGGATGTGTGGAAACAGAGAGTGTGCAAGGTGATAAAAGTTTTTATTAATTTTGTCAGAACTTTGCATGCGAGACTCAATTAGTCGCACACTCGTACATGAAAAAAGTCTGCTCAGGACTTGAAAAAGGGTTTTTACAACTTCGCCAATTAAAAACGTCCTTTAGCATTGCCAATTTGAAGTGGTGGTGGGCGAATTTTATGAATCTTACCTTAAAGTCATTAATGGTTTTAAATTCAGCCAAATAGCACTTTGAGGACATTTAAATTGTGTCGCACGGAGCGACACTGCAGACTTAGGATATGTATATTTACTTGAATGAGTCAGGTAGTGTCATAATTGTTGATGTAATAAAATGGGCATTAAATGAATGAATGTTTGGCGGCGAGGAAAACTAGATTGACTCTCGAGGGTTGCAGTTGACAAAAGATGACAATGGAAGAAAGAAGAGGAGTACGTATATTTAATCTTGTTTGAATAGCAGATTTAAGAATAGTGAGTATAAGATGATTTTTAAAGTCCCTGAAGGCGAATCCCCTTTTGTGCATTGGGTAGCTATTAGTGCATTAGTGATAAAGAAGTAAAAAAAACATTCATCAATAACTATAATAGTAGGTGGCAGTTATAGATAGAGTACAAAAGTCCGTTCGTTAGTGTAGGTAGGTACCTTTGGCTGATTAAGCAATCCCTCTGCTAAACAATTACATTTGCAATAATAAAATTTAGAGGAGAAAGATGTATCGACTATCTATGAATCTGTTGTCTGTCTCACGTTACAAAATCCTCTGTGCTATACGCTCACTCTCCCTCATCCTCACCTATCTACTTTGTGTAACAATAAGTTTGTCAGGTAAATAGTAAATAGCAATCCTCCTAATCATAAATAAATGTAAAAACCATTTCTATAGCCAAGAAATGGAATCCAGTGGACGCTAATGCCATAGCTTAGCTAGTACCTGGTCTACCTGTGTAGAAGGTAATTGCTGATGCATGTACATAACATAATAATGTAGAAGGGGTGTAGGTACATACGTTTCTTATGCTCTGCCTTACATTACTATTGCAGATTCACAAAGAATACATAGATACATGAATGCAGTATAGTTAAACACGGGTGAGATGCTAGTAGAGATAAAATATGAGTAGCATAACAGTAAAGATGCGGGCTAATGTAATGTGTAAGGTAAATCTGCCACGTTTCTCAGTTTATAACGTTCAATTAACAAGGGGTATAAATGAACTGAGATTTTTCAGTTGGACATCAGTTTCACTCAAAAGGCATCTGAGATAGCAAGGACTTTTTTAAAGCTCTGCTCTTCTTTCCTCTATCAATAAATTTCAGTGTAGACTTCCTTCCCCCCCACTGTACATTTCAGATTGCAAGAACTGATTTTGCGGTTTTTAGCCTTTCAAATTTCCTTGTGCCAAAAATTCAGTTTGTCATCGGAAGGGACCGTAATGGATTGAGATACCAGACTCAGTTTTTTTTTGTTTCAGTTGTACTGAGCAGGAACATGCAGTGATTGAAGTACCTGACTGAATTTTATTTATTAAATTAAATAACTAAGTTTGGCTTTGCCTTCCTGCTCGTAGTCTCAAGTGTGACACTGACAAGACATCTCGGACAATCCAATTCGCGAGAAACGGCTATTAAGGATTTGCACGTTTGTCAGTTATTAGAAGCGCCTGCTCTGAGGGATACTCTGACACGTTGGACTCGAACCATTCATAAAGTTCTCATTCCTCACCAAACTAATTTTATTTGTGTTTCCGCCTTGTTTTCATCTTTAAACAACCTAACACGCCAAAAAAGTACAATTATCGAAGTAGTTGAAGCAATACTTAAGGGATTTTACTATGGGGACTCGTCAGTTGTTCAGTTTGGCGGTAAGTGCCTTAATTCTCTCTCTAGTACTCTCTTTACACAACACTTTCTAAGTGTTTAATAATAGAAAGAACATGGGGAACAAAACAACTTGTCTCGTCAGCCAGCATCTCCTAAACGCAATTTCCTCCTAACTCAGATTTCACTTTCAGCTTAGAATATCTACAAATGTATCTTCTTCAAATGGCCACATACTTAATAGGTTAGCTATCCATTCTATACTCGCACATCTTCAGATTGTTTTCATCTCCGACTCGTTTATATTCCTAATAACTTCATTCACAAAGCGAGCTAATCATAAAGAAATTAACGTTTTCAACACTTTTACAAGTACTTTTTAATGTATCAACAGCTTTTTCACTAACCTTGTTACTTTTTCCTCTATGCATCGTTAATATATTCATCAGCTCTCTTTTTTCAATTCAATTCCAATATCAACGAGATGACGCATGTGAAACGCATGCAGTTGTATCATTTATAAATACATTGACTTATACGCATTTAAATTCATACAATTTTTATCGCAGTTGGAAATGCAACCAAACGATTTAACGAAAACAATAAATGTAGCAAATTCTCTCACACGTTAACTTTTACTTGTGCTAAAGGGCTGATGAAATTTAACTCTGAGCTACTGGGTAGACCGCAGATGAATTACATACGTAGAAATTGCTCTCTGATTTCGTCTGTGATCTTAGGGATTATTCTAAAATTCTCATAGATTAACCTGCCGGCCAAATATATTCTTAAGTGAGGTACGAGATTTGAAACAAAGTTTGAAATTCATAGAAATAGCATGCAGTAGATAACGAAGAATATTATTTTACGTAACTTATGATCTGTACATATGGTTTAAAAATTCAAAACGTTATAGTTCATAATTTTCAAAAAAAAAATTATAGCGACAGCTTCAAGGGTACTGTATTTTTATTTCAGTGCGATGATTATACATCGAAATAGAAAATTATGCAATTACAATCAAGTGGCTGCATGGCAATGTCATTTTTATACGTAGATGCTACACGTGTATATATTCAAATTAGTACCATCGAATGAGTAGAGGAAATAAGATTGGAAAATTACATAGACGTACAAATCAAACTGAAGTGCTGAAAAGGATTGGGATATTATTAGTAACAGTAAATGTTGAATCTTGAAACTACTGTTGCTGCATCTTCACTGTTTATGTGTGTTAGACTAGACTTCCTATATCCACGGGATGACCTTAATCTTTCAGCACTGATCCGCAGTCGGCTCAGCTCGTCAATTACTTTACTTTCTCACTTCATAGATATGAAAATCCCTCCTGAAAGGACTGTTTTTTAGATTGCAGAAAAAATTGCTTATATCCCCAAGAAATTACACCAGCTTAGCTCCTCGTTTAATTTTTCCTAGAGAAAAGGACCATGACAGGGTCAAGCCAAAATTACAGCACAAAGCTCATCACGAACATCTAATTAAGCTTCACAGTGCACAGAGCTCTTTGTAGAAATATTATGGATTGCATAGTGTAAAACTTTATATACCACCACAAAATAATCTTCTAGGCTGCTAGAAAGAAAGTGATCTGATCCCTTGGAGTTGATTTGTAGTCCTCTGTGTAAAAAATATTTTAAAGGGGCGTCATAATAATGTAGCCATTTTTTGTTCCGTTCTTTGTCTATTTCCGAATTTCTAATGAGTTATAAATTTTCCATAACAAAACTAGAAACGTTGATTTGTTTACAGTATAAATTTTGAATGTTCAGATTTATAGTAGTAGCCATACGTATCCTCTTCTGTCAGATTGATTAAATAATCAGTCGTAGTCATATGTAATTAGTATAAACGTCTTTACAAATGTATGTGTACATTAAAACTGCAAGTGCGTCACTTCTCATTAAATGTTACAGGTGTATTGAATAACTAACTATGAAACAGGAACTTAATTATTAATGGTATGTATGGCTAATTCGTTAAGACGCTTGTAAAATCTATTAATGAAATTTGTTTTTTGTACAATCCCAACAATAAACAAGGCAGCATTAGGATTTTTAAGAAGAGATTAAACCCAATTTAGTCTTTTCATAGTAAGTAATAGCTTATATGCAAGTCGTAAAGTGTTCATAGAGAACATAAAGCAACTGCGTATAAAAAGCAAGTGCCCATTCACGCGTGGTAATGTATGTAATGATTGGCAAGTTGTTGAGCCTCTTTTGTTTTATAATACGAGAGATTTAGTCATATGAAAGTGTTCCAAGACGTCAAGGATCCTATATAAAGTTGACTTGCTAACAATGTCTAAGCAAGTTTGAAAATGACATTAGTGAGTTAAACAGGCAAATAAAGTAAGGTTTCTTAGAAGAGCCAGAGGTTGAGTAAAGAATTTGTTGTGGTTGGCAGGTCTTGCTAGGAGTGTGGCTCTTAGCACACACTGAAGCGGCTTACAAGAGAGATTACGGTCATCCACGAAGTAAGAAGCCTGCGGCGGAAATTGGCCGAATCACTCGAGCTTCCTATCCAAATCGTCAACCGGAAATTCCAGCTTTGTACTCAGCACCCAAACCGCAGAAACTGCAACAGGAGCTGGATCAATCTGCAAATGATGTCGAGTTCAACGAGCAGCAGAGCACGACGACGGAAATCCCTTTCGACGAGGACCAGCTCGTGATTGACGCTGCGGACGACGGCGCCGAGATCATCGAGCACGAGGACGACGAGGGCACTTCAGAAGACTACCAGCAACAGGGCTCTGCCACCGAAAAACCCGCCGCCCTTCAAGAAGACCCTTCTTTCAACGAATTCCCCACTTCCCCGTCCGCCGACGACGGCTCTTCCTATTTCCGGAGAAAGCCCGTGCCCAACTCTTACGAGAGAAGTCATGTCAACTCCAATTCGTTCAGACAGCCAGAGCGGCAGCAGGAAGCAAAAAATGCCAGAGAAGACGCTCCTAGTCAGTACTTGCCGCCTGTGATCTCTGTAGCTCCACAACGCTCTCCACAAATCACGCACAATGAATTCAATGCGCCTCGCTCTGGCTACGGCAGCCCCTCCAGCCAAAATCAAAACAGCCACAATCAGCAGAGAACACTTCCTGATCAACAGCAAATTGAGACGAAACCGTTTCAGAATCATGTACAAGTACAAATTGCTTCCCCGGTGAGTCCTCTCTCTACTTCTACCTCTCCACCATTTTTACTTTCAATTCATTATTCCTTTGCGTCACTATAAATCCCTTAGCAATCTATATCCTATTAGTACCTAATTTTAGTAGTGCAGAGTAATAGCGAAGAACTTGGCCTAAATACCTTGCACTCATATCCTGTCAGCTTAGAAATTGATAAATTCACTCCACAAAAGTCATGAAAGACATGAAATTATGAAAAACGCTTTTCGGCTTTACATTTGGCTGACTGCCTTGTTCTAGTCAAGATTGACCTTGTTTCTACGACAAAAGTCGATATTTTCACTGTCGGAATTCATAAATTATTTAGATAAAGCTAATATTAGTCATCAGACAATGCGTAAACTTTTCATTCACTCACATTTGACATTTTATGTGTATTAATTTGCAATTTTCTACTTTTCTACTACATCAGTTATTATTTCTTGTTTTTTATTAAAAAAAAATAAGCACTTAGTTAAATTAAACGGTTAGCTTTTTAATCTAGGTTGATAATCATTGAAACAGCAAAGCGTATTTGCCACTGTTGGTTTCTACTACATGTAAGATGTAAGACAGTAATAATTGGGTTAAGTCAAGAAAAATCAAGTTGATAATCATGATATACTCAAAGCTGTTTAATGATTAATGCTCTTATAGCTATGTTAACTGCTACGCAAAAAGCGGAAGGATGCTACAAACGGACTGCCACTTTGTCACATCCTTCCTTACGCTTTAGTGGCTCTGCGTTATTTATGTGAGCAAACAAACATAAATGCTAATTTAAAATGCGCTACAAAGAATCTACCCTCCCAACAGCAAGTTATTCAATGAAAAATGCAATTATAAGGCTAGGTGCTGCGTTATAAGAAGTTTAGTGGGTATTCAGTTCAGGGATTATATCATTTAAGTTTGAAAACGTTATACCAGGAACGTGATTATTCAAAAGTCGCTGAACTATGAATTTTCGTGTTTAAATGGACTTTAAAGGCAAAGATTATATAGAATCCGTGTGAGTTGAGTGATATTAAAAACTACATGTGATATTTATTGCTTGGCTGCTTTTCTGTGGCTCACTCATCTTTAGCCGTCCTTTTGATTCCTTTTGACTGTCTGCTTGAGAGCATTGTGGAGTAATTCCCATGTTGGCAGTTGTAGATACATTGCATTCACTGAAAGATCCTGACTGAAGAGGAATGTACTTATTTCCTTTCATCATGACGAAGTGACAGAGAGATGCTATAGTGGTGAGCACGTTGCGAGTCGGATTTCATTGGCTATTCACCACTTTTTGTTATTCATCAAATATTGTGCTATAATAGAAATGTACACACTGAATATAAACTCCTACATAATACAGTGTAGCAGACATGACGTAGGCGCGCGTACTTGATAGATGACTTCCGTAAAGCAATAGGACTATCTTTGTCAAACATATGTAGGTATTTTAATTCAAAAGATGATAATATTCCCATTAATGATTCTAAAACAACCGTCCCAATGTAATTCCTTTTCTAATTTGTTACAATCACACACACATTGTTTTAATTCACCATTGCGAACGTTTTCACTTATTACAGAAGCTATATACACATATTCAAATTTTCAAATATTTAAGTTTTAAAATTCCTGGTTGGATAATTATTATTTAATTAATCAATGTGCCCACAATAGAGACATCCAAACCCAATTCTCCTTGCAATTTCCAAAAAAATAATTACAAACTGTAAAACAGAAACTTTATATTTTTTGTCTTAGACTCCACCTTTCACGCACACTAGTAATAATTATCAACAGTAGTAGGTATTTCTGAGCTTAAAAATCATTAAACAAGATTAGGTAAATTAATGTGTATATCCCTACACTCACTGATGTATTTAGGAAGTGTAAGAGAAGGATATGCATGTTTAGTAGCATATACCTACGCTATCTGATAAAATATTATGAATGATTGCATGCCAAAAAAGTTTGGCTTTGGAGAGGAATGAGTATGTAATTAAAATTATATAGTGTAAATGTAGTTTATAATATTATAGTGTAGATACAATGGTCATACATCGAGTAGAGTTACCTTCTTAGGTACTACAGTGTTCACTGCATAAACAGTTGCAATGACATAGAGATGCATAGTACACGTACGTAAATAAGTAAGTAGACATTTGTCATTCAAGAGTGCACAGATATTAGAATCAGAAGATAGAATGCAGAATAATAGCGGCAGAGAGAAACGTACAGAAATAAACAAGAATGCTAAAATGATAACTTTCCCTTGAGTTCTTCTGTTTTGCCTTGTCCCATTGCACTGCGCTCCTCTATCCATCTGTAATTTGTGAATTGTGATGCTCAATCCATTTCCCTTTATTCACAGATTATGTACCTATCAGCAACAATTTATATTTCAAATAATTGAATAGAAACTGCTATGCAGATATATGGCTACTGCATCCTTCCACGTACTTAAATCCGTTAAGTATTATTCCATTGTAAGAAAACAGTGAATATTAATAGATTTTTATCAAGTACAGATCCACTAGAGGATGCGAAATAAATTGATAAAATGTATGAAGCTTTCAGATAGACATTTACTATATCAGTTCACAGGAGTATGTCCTAGAAAGGTGTACACTGTGCTGTACTCAGTGCTAGAATTAAAATAAGTCACTTTGCAATTGCAAGTTCTAATAAGGCAAACATTTGCCGTCACAAAAACTTCCTCTCTCTCTAGTGGACTACAATTGGATTTTGCTGATAACTTGGCACTGTAATTAAAGTAGTCGTGAGTCTTACAATTAGATACTCATTGTCACTTACTAGCCGATATATCGCCGTCCGATGACACTGCTACAGCATAAACAAGTAGGAAATGAGTTGATTTGCTATATTTACGGATGCAACCATTTTGTATCTCTTATGCACTACAGATATACACATCATGCCTCTTTTTATGCATTTTGTATTTATGTCAAGATAAATCCAAATGAAGATCAAACTAATTTACGGGTAAAGAATGAGTGATTTAAATTAAATATAATAGCATGAAATCCAAGCTCCCTGTCAGCGTTAATTAAAGTGGATATTAAATAGGTACCTTTGATTGAAATCGTTTGTTTTTAAAATTTATAGTTAGGTAGTAAAAGAAGAACATTCTTTACTAGCCGTGCACAGTCAAACCCAGCAACGACCTGCGTATACCATTATTTCCATAACTATTTATTAAATTGGTAGTATGCTCCTGAACATGTATGAAATCGTTTCAACGACCGTCTGCACTAACGCATCTACGTATGCAGAACACGATTATATGTTCGAGATATAATCGTGTTCTGATATATTTGGACACGATGATGATGGTGATGCAGATGATGATGATTACCTATAATTAGTTTATAATCGATTTAGATGTTTCACGTGTTGTAGGATATTTGATTGTATAGTTAGTTGCTTTGAGTGGGTGAGGGTTTTCTGTATGCTAAATCATTCATCTAAAAATATATTCATCTAAATATATGTTAGTAAATGAATAAGATTCTAAAATATGTTTTGTTGGATATGCAGAACGGAAACCAAGAGAATGTTCGAGGGAATGAAGTTGAGACAAATATTCCAGCTCGCCAATACTTACCCGAATTCGAGAAACCGTCTCAGGAAGGGAACAATGGTTATAATTATGGTGCCGTACCTGCTCAACAACAACAACAGCCGCAGCAACAGCCACAGCACCAGCCACAGTACCAGCCACAACACCAGCCACAGCACCAGCCACAGCACCAGCCACAGCACCAGCCACAAGGATCTCCGATCGGATTCTCGGCTGCCCCGTCTCAAAACGAGATCCCAAATTATGCGAGTGGTAAAAAGGAGGAATCGGAGCCTTTGCAATTAGAGGGACTGAGCGAGTCGATCGTTGATGCAGAGCTGCTGCAGCGCGTCCAGCAAATCATCGAAGAGCACGAAAAGCAGCAAAAAGAATATCTGGAGAAACAGTTGCGTGAGAATGACAATGCCTTTTCGCAGACAAACAGGCAATCAACGACTGGTGGTTACAATAATGAGAATAATAACGGGCAAGTGCCATTACAGCTCCAAGCTCAGCAATCCCCTCCGTCTTCTTATTTCAGAGATGCCTCTCCCTCGACAACATCTCCACCAGCCAACAGTCCACAGCAACATTTCGAGACTCGGAGCAGCGTGAGCGAGGGATCTTTCCAGCAGCAAGATTACTTTCAGCGACAGTCTCATTCACAGGGCCAAAGGAATTATCCAGAGCCACGGCAGCCACAACAATTTCCTACTGCAGCTCCTAATGGGAATTTATTTGGAGGTTTCCAAGTGCAGAGCGAACAAATTGAGCCAATTGCCCCGACTTCCCGGCAATTCCACTTTGGCGGAGGCTACTCCGACTCAGGAGAAGGGCAGCAGCAGCAGGGACGTGGCTTTGAAGAGCAGAGGCCCGTCTTCCGCGACGTGGGCAACAGCATCTTCAGCCAAGACGAGGGAGGCTACGGCGGAGAGGTGCGTGACCAGGAGGCGAGGACAACGAAATTAAATAATTACGGGATCGGCGGAGAGAGACCGGAGGGGAAATCCTGGCCTTTGAGTGCAGAGCCCGAGATTGAATACCAAAAGGCAGTGCTCTCCACTCATTTCACCGAGACGCAGCCAGATCCCGCATTCCAGACACAACAGCCCAACTCGCGAGAATATTTGCCACCACCACCTCAGGCTCATCAAAACTCCCAATTTCCATCACCGGCTCAATTAGGCAGCCCGGCTGCGGACACCACGGAAAACCGGAAGGGAAAGGAGCAGAGCCAGAGCGAGGGATTCCAGTTCTACCAGGCGGAACAACACATTCCATTCCAGCAACCGCAACCCTCTTTTCCCACGCAGGAACAAAACCAAATCCCCTTCACAAATACTCAGGACTTTGCTAGCGTGAATGTCAATGCTGGATTAATTGTCAGTAGCCAAGGACAAGACGTTCATAATTCAGCCGGAGATGTTGTCTACGGGGTGCCGGCCTCTAATTTACCGCTGCGGAGAGACGAGAACTCAGAGCCATCTCGCAATGCTCACGTACAGACGTCAAATTACCCCGGCGTTGCAAGGAATGCAGGCGAAGACAACTTTTTCCGCCCGCAGCAGATCGGAGGAGGAAACGAAGTGGAGTCCCACTCTCAGTACTTGCCTCCCTTTCAAGCTCAGTTCAGAGCGGAAACGGAGCAGCGAGAGCAGATTAATCCTTTCGCATCTCATCCATCCACAAATACTAATCATCAGTCGGCAGCTACTCCAAAATCCCAAGAATTCTCTCATCAGAACGCAGAAGGTGTCAGAAATAATAATAACTTCAACAGTCCCGATAATTCCCAGACAGATTCATCCTACGGATTCCCACAGCAGCAACAACAACAACAGCCTCAGCCACAACAAATCCAGTACTACCAGCCACAACAACAACAGCAACAACAACCGGCACAGCAGCAGCAGCCGCAACAATTTTTTCAACAAGGACGACCAGGAGCCTCTTTTTTCAACAATAACGACGCTCAAGTGATCTCGTCCGAGAATGAGAAGGGTAACGAGATTCAAGAGGAACAAGGTCAGTCGGAGTCAGCGGCACCGCCACGTCCTCTCTACGGCGTCCCTCTTGCCCCAGTGATCTCAATCGATTCTGGAGAAGAGTTCCGAGGTTCTGACGCCGATTTCCCTTCCGTCCCGTCGCCCACTTTCTTTCACGACGGAGAAAGCAGAGAGTCGGCCGCGGGCTTCCCGGCCTTCCCGACAACACACTCCATAAATAATAACTACTTGGGCCCTCAGGCTCTTGTCGAGACTCCTTTCAATCCATTTCCTCAGCAGCCACAACAACAATTGTTCCGAGAGCCACAAAGCAGGAGTCCCTCCGTCTACGGCCTCCCAGAACAAGTCAACACGGCCGAGGCTAATAATCATAATCGTAACGATGAACGCAACGGTTATGGCAATGCCCCTAATGATAACTCTGCTCACTTGGACCAAATTCCTCTTGTCAGCAACATCGTGTCCGTCCTAACCAGAGACTACTCTCCCCCGACGTCTTACTCCTACTCCAACCGACTCCCGGCCCAAGTCACAGCCTCCAGTACAAATCTCTACAGCCGCATCCGCAAACGACTCGCTCCCTCCTCCACTCCCTCACATTCACTTTAACTTAAATGCTAATGGCTACACTATTGTAATGGCCTTCACGCTATACAGCACTCATGTCCATATGCCACATTTATAAAGTACTCCAGACTTTCTTTTTTCCTAACTCACTGAGTCATTATTAGCCATGTATCAATCTGATTGCTACACTAGCGTCTCACCAAATAATAATCCCCACTAACCAAACATCGTTTCTATGCCGTAAATTATACTTTCTCCATCCAGGTCAATATTTATTTTATCCCTGTCCTATTTTTACAGTTTTATCTTTTACATGCTCACCGGACAAATATCCCACTACTTACTTATTAGTCATGCAAATGGCATCGTCAATACAAACTAATGCCATTTTTTTATATTAATATTATAGCGAATGCAATTAAGGTTAGTGAACATTATTCTACTCTATTTTCATGACTGTCTTGTTTTTTTAAAAGAAATGCTCATTTATTAGCGAAGAAGTATTTTGGGGAAAAGAATGCAATATTTTCTTTATTCAACAAATTTGTTTTGCTACATTTCATACAATTTTCTTGGTTTACTATTGACTAATTGTACGCCATAATTATATTTGATACATTTAGAGTAACTACAATGCAGTGTACATTGGTAGTAATGGGACTTTTACACAACTATTCTATGTTCACGACTTAATTCTATTAGCGTCAATTAATTACTTGACCTTTTATCAAAGTAACCAACAAATCATCTCCATAGTGAGCACCGACTTCAATCTTTTCCAGTTTTCTACGCCCTCTCCGTAGGAGTATAGGTACCAAGTATCCTTTGACCACTAAAATCCTTTGTAAAGATACACTTCTATGACTTCATTCTAGAGTTTATTCCGTTTCATCACTAATTCACATTATTTACAATAGAATCTTACATTATGAGTACATGAAAGTAAGTATGCATGGTTTTGACTGTACAATATATATGTTTTGTTGCAAGTTGAGTGCTTTACAAATCCTGTGCTGACAGACAGAGTCTTTGTCCTGAATGTAATTAATTCTATCAACATTTATTTTTTAACCATGTCTTTGTGACTTTTCTAAATGTAGGACACGGACAATTATATTTAATTCCACCTGAGGAGAAAAATTGCCAATTCACATTACATATCCTCAATGATATCTTCATTGCAAGGCTAGAACTAAATATTCTATAACTTCAATCTACTTCACACATAAAAATCAACTTTGTTTTTCCTAGGTGTCCTTTGTTTTTTCTGTCAGTTACCTGTACACATATTTATAGACATTTTTACATTGATAATCCGATTGAGATACTTTTATGTTGAGTTGATGTCGTTTACATAAAAGTCTTTGTATCTGCAAACTTCGATCCTTTGTCGATACAAATATTAAAAGACCAATTGCCAGAATATTTGTGAGCATCTGGAGTGGAGTTAGTTAAATCCTTTGTAACAATATATAGGTATTCTTACTTTTTATAGATGCGCAAGGGGTAAGTCATTATTCTATTATAATTTCAATTACAAATTTTGAGTGCATGGGAATATTTTCTTTGTTGCAATTGGCGAGTTAATGTTATCCACGTTCCAACTTAGTCTATCTGTGTCAACTGCCTGTGTCTCAAGTATCTATGACATTTATTTGTGTGATCCTTAAATTACTCAACTATAATATATTGTTTACATTACATATATAAATACTTAGATAGTTTAGGTACATTTACATTTGTTAAGTAGTTATGTTATAGAATTTATGCTTCAATTATTCCACTTGTAAAGATTAACGCTATTTCTAATTATATAGATACAATGCAATTAATTTTGTAATAAAGCTGTCGAAAATGAGGTCAGTGAATAAAAAGTAATTTAAAAGAAAAAGAAAAACGTTTAAATTTCCGTTCCTTTGATTAATTGTAGCATTTTTTCACTTTTGACATGAAATTTGTAAGGTATTCTTCATTGGTATACACTAACCACCATCCCTTAATTATGCTAATCAAATGCTACACAAATTTCTTATAAAGCATTGCTTATTGTTTAAACCAAAAAATGGGAATTCTAAAAATTTTATGAAGAATCAGTCCTCGTTTACATATAAGATACATATACAGATGCGTACATGTTTTTGAAAAAGTTGAAAAGTAAAAAACAGCTGTCTCGATTGATAAACTATTTACTTTAGACAAGAATTACTTAAATGAATACAAAGTATTTACTATATGAAGTATCAACTAGGAAAAAAGTAACAATAATAGGTATCTAAGATAAACGTACAAATCATTTCGATATCAATTCATTTCAGACTTCTGCTGCAGACAATAGCAGTCACTAAGTATTGTAGAATATATTTAGAGTCCCTAAAACCGATATGATGGTGTGCAGATATATTGCAAGCCGTACACGTGGAAAAATTAAATCCTTATATCCACACAAAGTTTACTTCTCAAGCCTTTATAATTTAATGACCGTTACCGGCTACAGTATTCGTAGAGCATCACTGTTTTGATTTACATGAAAAGCGAGAAAAATGGACAACTTGATACAAAATGTGAGTCAAAGACTAGTAATTCGTGACATGAGTAAAATATATGGCTTCATTCTCCGCTACTTATCTCAGGTGTTACTACATTGAAATTGAACAGAAAGCTAAAAGGTTCAAATTATACTTAAAAACAACAGGGCAGCCGCAATACTACGCAATGTGCTTAGTTTTAATGTTGTTTTGTTAAGCCAACAGTACAGGAACTCGAATTAGTGTAAAATACGCAGTAGGTAAGTACTCTGAACTTACGTTTAATTAAGCCGCAGTCGTGGATCAAAAGGAGTTTGTACTTTTAATCCAAAATCGATAAAGATATTCCTGTACCAAAGGAACCTCACAATGGACATCAAAGAGAAAGATAAAAAAACTTGCACACTGCATGAATACTACTCCCAATCCACTTTCGTTCTGGCGATTGAACGTTTTGCAGATGCTACGTAATTTCTCCGATTCCTATTTGCTGCTGCTCCAGATTATTTTCTTTAACTTGTAGGTATAAATAGTTGAGTGAGGACCTAGCACTACATAATCTAAATAGGTAAAAATAAGCAACCCAATGGCCATTGCTTTATTGCACAATGCAATTATCCTTCGTTGCAGTCTGCAATGATTTGGTCCTTCCTTAACCGTTCTATTTTTTACTCTGTCATCTTAAGACTCGTTAATATTCCGTCCTCGTATAAAATGCAATCCTAATTAGTAGTCTTTTGAAGATAAGATATTTCCTTTTCATTTCCTATTTCCTAAATCAGATATTTACAGTCATTTAAGCAAGACTCATATTTAATATCTGTTTGAAAAAGCACAACTGCTGCCGTAAACCCGGAGAAATTCTGTGCACATTGTATCAAGGAACCAATAGAAGCTCCTCGTAAACATGCAAAATATCTTGTTAATTTTAGTACATATACGTAAACTGGACATATACAATTTATAAAGTAACACATATTTACTTTCACCACGTGTCCTTTCCGTTTCGAATTGTGATCATGATTTCGGATAAGTAATACTAGACACATAATTAGGTAAACAGCCACATTTAATATTTTTAAACTGCCTTAGTAAATGTTAATCAAGTTAAGGCGAGGGCGACAATAGCTGAACTTGTAATTAGTAACTAAATTTATAATTATAGTTAATATTTTAAACTTACTACACATATTTTTAGCACAATAGCACATACTTAAAATCCTGACAGCCGAAAGACCATAATATTAGCATGAAATGGTCAAATACATTATCCCCTTGCATATCATTTGCATACACATGTTAATTTTCCGTTAATAGGGCTTGTCCGTAATGATATATAGATAGTTTAGTCTGATTTTTGCATATAGCATTATTTGAATTCCTCAATTATTTAAATTTTCATTCAATTTCAAAAGATAATAAAGTATATTATGCACATTAGTAATGTTAACATTTGAAATGGGATGAATAATTTCATGCTAATTCGCCATTTGATAGCGAATTGAGTTATAGTTTAGGTGATTTGAATGATAAGAAATTAGAAAAACGGGAGTATAAAATTTCTCTGAGAAAATAGTTAAAGAAAGATAATATTTATACAGAATGAGTATGGTTTGTTAGGTTGCGTTTGTAATAGAAATAGTATTTAGGTATTAGAGTACATAGCAAAAGTTGATGCTATTCTTAATAATTCATCTAATCTCGATACTCATCGTCTAATCTCGCTCATGTTAAACAAATCCTGTAGGTATAGGTCAATAGAATAATCCCCAGCCATCATTTACAATATAAATGGATATTTGGCCATAGACGCAAGTCAGGACAAGATACTAATATTATGAGAATGTAGTATCTGAGATATACTAAAACATAGTATGATCTGTATTTGGCTAAAAATAGTAATTTTCGACTTTGAAAAGTAGAGGAGGGATAAAAGGGGCGAAGGAGTGGAGGCTTTGTTTGAGTACCAATTTACTGGCTGAGTATGCGATGCGCTTTTCTGATTTTAAAAGGTTTTCTACCTTTATTCACAGTATTGTCAGGGGACATATGAGGATGGGTTAGGGTAATAGAGGGAAGGGAAGGGCTATGACGGAACTTGGCTCACCTTAAGTTACGGAGGATAGAAGAAGAGACCTTAATCTCGCCCTATCTACAATTGTTGCAAGTAATCTCAAAACCCCGCATTACTTTTTCCCAATTGATTGCCGTACGCCTGTTTCCCTTTCAATTGTTCACGCAGATTCCTGGGTGGCCGTTTCTTCTGGTGTGCACTTGGCTAGCACAGCCCACTGATTCATGTTGTCCCGAGCTCCGTCTCGCATCGCTTCAAACCGAGGATTCATTTCCGATAAACTCTGCTCCGATGAAAAGTCATGAAAAAACACAAAGACAAAGCATATAAGTATAGTCGGGAAGGCATCAGACTCCTAAACTCACCACGACTTCATATCAAAGGAAACGAGTCCAATTGCGATGCTATTTTTATACAATCCTCCTCCTGACTCAATGGCAGAAATTAATGACAATCGAACTACACACACAGTATACGTTACTATCTAATCTGCCACCAGGGTTCCCCCTACGGAATCCCCTTCCCCATTACCGCAAAATCAATAACACGCTTTCAAACGTTTTCCTTGTCGGTTAAAAATTAAATATATGGACTCATTCTATTGGTTGAAAAATTAATGGCTACGATACTTTTTCGTTTGACTATTCCGTAATGATATACTAATTATGTAGGATTATTTAGGAAAAAATTGTTTAAAAAATAATGGCCTCGGCTATATGATACTTTTTTGCTTGACTTTTCCGTAATGACATACTAGTTACGTAGAACTTTTTAAATTTTATTGGCTTCAAAATTAATGGCCTATGCTAATATGATTCTTTTCCGTTTGACTTTTCTGTAATGATATACTAATTATGAAAGGTTTCTATATGGCAGATCTTACTGTACTGTATCATTGGTGTATATAATTAAGTGTGGCATATGTTGTATTACATACCTAGCACATTTACGTCAATTTCAACAAATTGGTGTAAATGCCGATATGCAGGGAGCCGATATGCAGGGAGACAATTAGATAACCAGGAAAAAACTACTAAAAACCTTTTGCTTACGTAAGAAATGGCTCAAATTCGATATGTTCTACAATTATTGGTAAAATGAAACTTTAAGGTAATTGTGGGTGAAAAAGGATAATTTATGGATTAGATTTTGAGGGAATAGTATGGTAATGTTTGAGCAGGAGCTGAATGAAATTAGCTGCTACACTTTAGCTGATGAGAAAGTTTAGGGCCAAAATGAAACCCTGAGGAAAAGAGGAGAAATTGAAATGGCTACAATATTTCAACTCCTTCAGTGGTAGGAATGGTCGGGGAAGTGCACGATATAATGAAACAAACCTGAAAATACTTTCAACGAAAATGCTGGAGTCAAAGAGAAGTAACAAAAAGGAAAATTACAGTCCTCAGCCACAAATAGCAACATGCAATAATGAAATGGATGAAAGTGTCCGTAAAATAGGCAGCCTCCTCATATAATAGTTGGAAAAACTTGAAGAATATCTTGCCTGGTACAAAGGGAGGCAGATATCGCTAATCCACCGCATCTGTAACTGTGGCAACTCGTGCTCGCGCTCTCGATCCATGGATGCTGGAGGTGTAATCTGCAGTTGCTTCCTTTCCTGGTCACCCTGCATCAACCAATGAAGATATCCAATTAATTTTACTTATATTACACAATAATGAGATAGACGTCAGTCTTGATCTAATTTTCTACGACGCACCTTCTTCAACAACGAATCCAACTACTTTATGAACTATTTTTACTAGCATAGCCCCACTATTTATTATTTCCATTTTCTTCCCAACTTCTTTTACTCATGTACATAATTAATGAATTGTGCTAAGCTGTTAAGACTAAGATTTCTCCTCCATACTTTTGTTTATGCAAATTCAGGGTCGTAGCCAACAGGTATAAAATGGGGGTGCTAGCTAGGGAATTTTTCTACAAATGCTAAAAACTGGTTTATAGTTACACTGACGTTATAATTACAATTTTCGTTAAGGCCCGCTTAAATCTTTTGACAGGACATGAAGAACATTTGCGGCGTTTCTTAAAACCTACTTCTATGACCTTAATTCTCTGCCGATGGGATTTCACGCTCCATCATCTCTATATAGTTGATTCATTACGTCCTTGAATAACTCAAGATGAAAAGAACAGCGTTTCATACGAAAGCAACCACTTAAATGAGCAAGCCTTCATTAGCGACATACTGACATACTTAAAACTGACAATAAAATCCTATTTCATGTAGATAATTAGAATTTTGTTGCTTTATTCAACAAATTGCCTATAGAAGAATTTTTTTTTACAGAAGATTACTGAAAAAAATATTTACTTAAGCGTAGACTTTTCAATTATAATTTTCATCTCACAAAATATTTTTGTAGGTAGCATTGAAATGTTTGTTGGAAAAAGTTCTCGTGTCATTTAATTAGTTAACAAGCAGGGATTATCCCTGTTGGGAAAAATGCTTTTCTTTTTCTGAAAGCTGTTCTTACATACACTATTGACATTATTTAACACAAAAGAGAAAAGGGATTGTAACATGCACTGGGATTTCTGTACAGCGACATGAGTAAATTTTATTTGAGCTGCCTTTGTGATTCCAGAGGATTTTTATGGAAGTCCTAAGGAAGTTTAGTAAGTAGGTAGCTTTTCTGCAAACCTGACAATTAGCATAGTGCTGTGCCACCGCTATAGATAAAGTAAATGCGCTAATGCAAATATGTTTTGAATGCTTTCACTTTCACGTTGTTGTTTTAATCAGGTTGAGTTAGGAAAGAGACAGAGTAGATCTCCAGCCGGGATAGACATAGACAAGTCTTTGTAACAGGAATACTCAGAAGTTGATGGGAAGCAAGCTGTAGGATTTTCTAAAGGGCGCTGCAGAAATGAAAGTCAAGTCATGGCATGAAGTAACGTTTTATGTAGATACATGTGTAGCGTTCGTTGAGCAATAGCCTAACTAACTAGGTAAGGAAGGCAGGGGATGTGAGTAAGTTGAATGCAGCCGGAACACAAAGTGTTAAATGGTTAGAGAGAGAGAGGCAGGGACGAGGGTAATTCAATGCCGACTTAACCTATTTTTAGTGCCCTGCGAGAGTGGATGCCTCGCGCAATTACACTTGATTGTGACTTACTTTTTGGGATTGTAAACGAGCAGAGCTTTTACTTTTGCATTACCCAGATGAAAATGTGCATTTAATTCAAACAGTCAACTTCCTGGTATTTACCTGTCTACTTTCATTTAAATAGCTGCTAAGTTGCCGAGCGGGCCTTGCGAGGCGATCCCCTTAAAACGTGTGCCGGCACAACTCCATCCACTTCCCATAATTGCCAACGGAAAAGGTTAAGCCTCCGAAAAGTCCTTGCTGCACACACTTCCCTTCCTACACTCCCGCTCTTCCTCATCCGCAAACAACGGCAATTAATGAGAAAATCTTTTTAAATGACTTGTGAGGCACGTATGCTCACTGCACTATCACTCCAGCCAAATTCCTTTGCCCAGCTCATTACTCTACTCGCCGATGCACTAACATTGTAATGCAATGCACACAACCCTACCCACCTATATTATATCTCCTATACTAGTACGAATCCTATATATAATTTACACCTACCCAAGCAATTGCACTTAAACATTGTGCCCAACCTATGAATATGCAACAGCTCTTAACAAAACATTACATGGGGAAAATGTCCTACTAGCTGTCATTTGCGTGTCACGACCCATTTTATTTCTAAGTGACACAAATTATTTACAATGTGCAGGCACGTAAGCACGTGCATCAAAATTTGCATGCCTGGAACTAGATTTCGATCCATTAAATATTTATAACTCACGGCTTACAGACTCTCTGATTCTTTCCATCTATCTCAAAATATTGAATTTATCTGAGGATTTAATGCATTAATTGATAATATATTTAGAACTGGTTTCCCATTAAAAATTTATCAACTTATTTATTGTTAAAAAACTGTATCACCATTATTATTTATTGTCTATAGTTAGAAAACGTTATTACGGCAAGTCACATCTGTATGTATACATGTGGAATGTTTAGTTTGGCAGAGCTTGTTTTTTACTCTAGCTATCTATAAGAGAGAGGGTTGCTTTTGAAATAAAAAGGTTGTAAAGGAGGAAGTAAATAAAGGAACATTAGCTCTGTAGCCATAAATGGAGAAAAGTAAATAAAGCGATACCTGTGCAAAGAACTCGGCCGTGACAAGCTCGGCGACTCTTCTCTGGACAAGCCACGGCTTGGTAGAAGCAGCTAAATCCGAGGCAGTCATCAGCATGCATCTGAGCACTTCTCGTTGATCTTCATCCTCCCAGCTATACTTCCCTTTGGCTACAAGCTCGAAGAACACGTTCCTCCTCCTAAAACCAAGACAAAACTCTTTTAGACTCTTTCCTATCAACAAGACAAATTCAGAACAACTGTTCTCTTCAGACGATATACTCTATAGATAGCCTCTTAGAGACGTGCTAATGTATCGCTAGGCGAGTTACCCTGCTACATATAAATATGTGGTTTGATGTGCACTTGAAATCTTCACCTCTGCAACACACTCACCTATGCGTTCACAATCCTCTTTTTACTTTGTTTCAGAGGAAAGCAAAGGTTTTCTTTAGTAGACGACAAGATGTGGGCTTGGAATTCTAATGTATTTGTGGAAATAGCATGTAGGTACTTAGAGTGAACTTTATTTATTGCTACTTGAACTGTTTAATACTGGCGCTTATATCACTTTCTAGGAATTTATATGATAAGAGTCTTTAATATGATGCTTGAAGCTTCCTTTAAAATTAGGTTAGAAAAGAGAAGTGGTTGTACATGTAAGTACATAAGAAAAATGAACACATTAGTTTCGATTCTGTTGTAACATTGTTTTAGTTACTTACCTACAGATGAAATCCTTTAGGATACCTACTTACGGAGGATCTCAAATGGTTTAGTGAATTCCAGTGAAGCACAAACAAGAAACTCGCACAGAATACTAACTGCGGGAAGTACGGGAAAGTCTGGAGTATTAGTCTTCCTCTCTCTCTCTCTCTCTCTCATGTCTGCTACTTCTTCTCATTGCGACTTTAGGATTTTTACTCGCTAGTCATCCCTACTCTTCTTGTATAGGATTGAATTAGATTGGTGGATTGTTGGAGGGGATAGGATATTCATAGGAGCCGCTGGATAACTAATAGTACTTAGTCCAGAAGTGTGTACTTACATGGAGAGGAGTGTAGCTGAAAAAATGTTATTTTTCTTTATATGCGTTTAGCATTCTTAGGCTGGAAACTAATGGGATCCATTTTAACTTCACTGCTTCTTACACTGACACATTAAGCTCTCTCTGTTGCATAAAAATAAATCCCTGTCACATAAAATGAAGGAGTAAATGATGCTTCTTGGCTAGAGCGGACTAGCATAGACGCTGATTTGACCTGTCGTCCTCTGCCCTTTTATATCTACGCACGAAAACAATAAGCCTAATCGCAACAGCCACAAAATCTTGCAAGCTCACTCATTCTCTATTTATTGCGATGTTACTCCAAATAATAAATGCCTTGGAGCAGAAGTTCTACAGTCCCTCCCAATAATAAAGCAGGTAACAACTTTTACACAAAAAGTTTTGGAGTATTCGTAATTGGACTATACCTAAACACAATTAGTTGTATTTATAACTTTACATCTACTCATGTATTTATATAACTTTACATGAAGTTTTTAAACCATTTATAAGTTTCAGACTTTCACTCCAATGTAACCGTATTAACAACTGTAAAGATATCACCGCTACTTTCATTTAGGCCACAGAATCTCTGAGGCAAGCTTGAATAATATTTTTAAATGCAGTCTTTGCATATCCTTTATGTATGCAAAGAATTGAACGATATAAAACGTCATTTACATAATAATAAATTGAATTCGTGTGGCACTAATAAAATATATCTAGGTACCGATTAATTGACATTATGAGAGCTTGTGAGGTAATTTGTCAGGAAAGGAGAATTACGTTTTTATTTATTATCCAATCCAGTTGAATTAAGTGAAATGTACTGGATTTCAACCGCAGACACAGTTGAGAAAGACATTCATTATGAAAGAGGTTTGATATTACGTAAATATCAATTTACATACCCATAAAGCGGAGAGCATGTAAATTATTTCCATATTAATAAAACGCGTGCCCATGTAAATACCATAATGAATCTTCTTAACATTATATCCGCAAAATTGTAATCTCAAAAATATATCTTTCTTTTTCGATTAAATTATGGAAGAAGAGTTTATGCAGAATGGCTTGGCTGTTTCTAATCTAACTCAAATTTCCTTTCCAAGACATAAAAACCGTCAGCAGATACAGAAAAAATGTAGATCTGCTTGCATAATCTTGATTTGCTTTGAAATTCCTACAAATCAAAATCATAAACAGATGCTCAACGCTTCCAAAACATTGCTAAATGTGACGTAAATCCAACTGTGTGATAGATATCCCACGCTTTAATAATAAAGGCTCAGTTGTATGCATACATCTACAAATGCACGGAAAATAAAGTATGCCCACGCTTATTTCAATGAAAATCATCTAAATATTTATAGGATTTCGATGGAAGTGCTACAAATTTCTTTTGCCACTTGTGTGCACATAATCATCTAGCAGTTCAGGTCCTTCCGAGAACCGACGTTGCTGCACTTTTTATTTCTTGCTTCTTCAGAAAAGATACAAAGTACCTTTATGCAAATCCATACATAGCTTTGGGATACTTGTTATCATTTTTACTCAAGTAACCATCGTTTATATGTGTAGGGGAAATGGCAGAAGTACAAAATATTCCACACATGTTTCCAGTGTCAATTTAATTCAAAATATTTCTTCACACTATTACATATCTCACCAATTTACACTTCTGAATCTCAATTTAAATTGATGAATGTAACTATTGTGCAATTATTACAAAATTGTGAAGAACAGTTATCTAGTTTAGAGAAAGTGGAAATCAATTAACTTACTGAAAATAGATGGTTAGGTCGGTGGCGAGAATGCATTGCTTCAGAACGTTCATAACCCTTGCATACTGTTCAGACGTCAGCCCGGAAAATATATTGTGACCCTGCAGAACAGTACCATTTTTATTATCTACCTCTGTAATAGTTGCACATAGCAAAGTCGCACATAATGAATGGGCTAATAAATAGCGATAGAGAAGAGACGATGAAAAGAATTAATTTGATAGTTTCTAGATTTTTTTTAGTAAAATTACTATCGAATATTATGAAAAAAAAATAACCTCGTACGAAAATACACTTCGGACGATTGCAGAAATCAATAAAATGAATACATAACAGATTTTTTCCTATTGTGTGTGGATATTGATTTTGAAGTTACAAAATAATATATGACGACTGCTCTGGCTTACTCTTTTGATATATATCTTTGCCTTAAACAAGAACGAGAGAACATAAATACGAAAAAAGCAAGGGTTATTTATAGGTTGGAACTAATCCTGCAAACAATAGACAAGTTTTTCTCAGTCTAAATACTCACCTCACTGTTAATGATCATAACGGCATGATTGAAGTGGTGATGCTCCATTGTGTTTTGAGTTCCATAAAGCAGCGCCAATGCAGATCCGGTTCTGATTAAAAACAAGCGAATTTTATATTTATTTAGCAATTCAAAAACTGGGAAAAAATAATTAATTTACAGGCAAATCTTGCATGTCTGTCAGAATCAAGAACTGCTGATAAATGCCAATATCATATTTTCAGTATTACTATTGGCAAATAATTTCCAATGTCAGTGCCAACTACCCAGAGAAATTGTCTCCAATATATAGCTATCATATAAACTGAGAGCTAACAGTAAATTAACTACCGTGGCATCCATTTCTCTCCTGAGTGCGTCGTTAACTTTTTGAGAGATAGCAAGCAGGTAATAGGAAATACTAACGTGAAGCGTCTTCTCTTCTCCTCTTGCATACACACAGAAAATGGGAATTGTGAGATTCGTCGATTCTAGAGAAACTAAAGTGGCTGGTGCATGATGCCCTGATGTTGTTGGCAGAATTTCCTACATACAATAATAATTATCCTTCGTGAAGTACCTAAAGCTAGCTACTAAATGAAGTTGGAAGACAAGTCTGAGTCCGTTAATGAATTGAGAGCACGGCAGACAGGGTTGGCAACCGAAAATTTTCACATGAGAGAAATAGGTGAAAGTATTGAAAGTTTTCGCGAAATTTTTCACTTGGACATTTCTGGAAAAGGGAAAAAATTCAAAATAAAATAAAGAAATAACACGTGGCATTTAATTCACTTTTTAAATGAATTTAATTGAAATTAATAGATGAAATATTTCACTAGAAGTAAAATAAATGTATTTCTTTCAATTATTTTAATACTTCAATTATTATTTCAATACTTTCATTTAATTTCACTTTTCACCCAAGAGACGTTGGAAACAGACAATAATACCATCACCAAACGGCAAGTCTATAGAATATAATATTGCAACATCCAATATTGCAAAACCGAATACCGATTCATGTTGTAGAGGCTATCGTAAGTAGCACTAACACACTTGGATGAAATGCTGCACTGGTTATGGCAATGGCAGTGAAAAGTAGAAATGAGATTAGGTAGAAATTCAATTTCGTACTGAGTGTAACTAAAACACTAAATAGACCTTATAGACAAAGCAGGGAAAGAAATTTCCATATTATTGTCATATGATGTATATTTCCGTTAAATATGCAGATGTTTTCCGTTAAGTAATAATAATATATCATTAATTCATATCATATCATTAATACATCGTTAAAATTTTGATGGAATAATGGAAGGAAAAAAGCAGACACATTTTATTTTTCAAAAGGATAATAAAAATAAGTTTGACAGAATAGATTCAGAAAGCATGATGAACAGGCAGGGAAAACTCGGAGGAACACTTCTCCCGGCCTTTTCAATCCCTGATTAATGAAAAGACTTACCATTTACTAAACTACTATTGAATAATTCTAGACACTCAGCGACAGCCATCAGTAAGGGAACTAGGGAACGAATCCTGTTATAGTATAATTATATTTGCTATATAATTTCGAATTTCAATAGTATTTGATGTAGAGTAAAGGAGAATTGGAAACATATAGTATTTAGTTGGTGCAAATGGGAAGCAGTTATTTTTAGAAATGAAAAGACGTCTAAAATGGAATCATTGTATAGTATGACTTCTTATAGTTTCTGTCATATGTGCGAAGGGATGGCAATCGAATTGAATTGACTATATTATTGTTACATATAAACAGAATATACGAAAAGATTTGAAAGGGAACGCTTAGAAATTCAACGGCGTAAATTTAAAGCAAGGTAAATTTCATTGAATCTAATTCAAAACAAGGACACTTCCACTTTAGTAAAAACTTTACTGAATGTATTGAATGTTCGTGGCTGCTTCTTTTGAAGGGAAGTAGCTACAATTGACATTTGGCACACAGAAGCCTGCGAGCATTTGCAGAAGTGTGTGACTGGGAAAAGGAGATAGTAGGGCAGGTCTTAAGAAATATTTTCCCTTTCCCCGATTTGTTATTAATTGGATTAAGAAATAATAAATCGCAGCAGTCAAGCCAACCTCTCTCATGAACAAAATGAATGAAAGTTGGCCTCAGCAACTTTTTCTCTATTTAGAAAGTACAGTAAGGTGGTTGCATGGCCCTTTCTCCCCTTCACTTGGCAAACCTACAGAAAGCTTTGCTGGAGGAAGTAGATTTTGTTGAAAGGGAAATCGTCTCACCATTGAACATACAAACAATACAGAGATATAATAATGAGAAGTGAAGCAGGCATTTAAGAAAGCGAGCTATAGACAGTTCCATATAGTATAGGTATATACTTCCCTATCTAGGTAACTCTACAAATTTATGATCATGAGCCCAGTCAGGATGCACCTACATAACCTCGTCTTAGCTATGCTACGAATTATTAGGACGCCCATGCTAAATGTAATCAGCGAATGAAAATAATGCCTGTGGATCCTTTTTAGTATTCACAGTTATGTATGACTCTTTTCCTGTTTCTGCCTTGTTATTATGTCACGCGATGCACGAGAATCAATTTGCATTTTCTTTTCCAACAGACACTAGTGAGATTCATTAATTTTATTGACTATTGACTGCATAAATGTTGAATATCTCTCTCCTAATTTAAGACGAGCGATATTAGATCGTATCTTTTCACCAAACTTTAATAAATGAAAGTGTTGTCTTGGAAAGAGGGATATTAGAAAGTGACTCAGACAGACGTAGTGCACTATCATCCTCTCTTTGTTTGCACATGCTTTTTGATTTCTGTGCTATAGCTATTAGTGAGTATATTTGTACATGTATTTGAACACTAAGAAATTAGTGCGCTCTGTGCTAACATTCCTGTGTTTTCTTATCCAAAGACGAAAAAATGCTAGAGAAATAAAACAAAAGCGAAGGAAATGGACTTCTTCCGAACGAACAACACTTTTGAAGTATATTGAGATCTACAAATCTCTTGGGCAAATCGAGAATAAAAAGAACTTTCGTTACTTTACTCTCGACGCACGGAGGCTTGAGATTTTCTTTAATTTTCTTTTTCTACCATTACTATATCTGTAGACATACATTTCATCTGATTCCTCTTTCCTTTCCTGTATCTCTCTAGCTGCGTCTAATGGGCAATCAAGGTGGTAGCTAGAAAAACTGAAATCTTCTGCAAGTATGACGATTTCCAAGTTTTAATTTCGGGATACTATAAAATATCGCTAACTAAAATCCTTTATTATTACCTTATCTTTTAATAACAGTCTGCTCTTTAAAAACAGTCTCCTCACATTTTTACACAATTGAATTGCGCATTAACACACTAAATTCATACTAGTGATGCAGAAAATAAGACTGTAACAAATAAAACCTGAGGGGAATTTATATGGTTAACTCGTAAATCACAAGCGCCTTTCCAATTTTTCCTATCAAATTCTGTCTCACTTCTATTTTTTATATTTTCGCATTTCTCAACCAGGCCTCTATTAACTACACTCAACCCGCTTATATACAGCATCAGCGATAGCCATGTATAGAAATTTTTGAGCACATTTCTAAGAATTCTACTTCGTTCTGGGGAATTTTAGCAATAAATAGGATATGACGCGTGCCAGCTTTAAATAAAGAATGTGACAAATGATGTTAGAGCAACACCTCGGAAAAATTGCGCAATAAAGTGAAAGTGGTAAATTGCTGAAACTGTTGTCATTCAGAAGAGATGTATCAACATGAAGCAGCACTCAGGGCGACCAATTCTACGTAAATGACAATTTTAATCCCCACTAAATTGCACAGGTTAATAAAAATTACTTCTTAGTACTAGTTGTTCACAAACGTTTTCAAAATGAAATTTTGGCCCTCAGATAGTGATTGCAGGTTGTTGGAGCTGTTACTGAAAATAGATTATTGTGCTCAAATACATGGTCACGCTGGTTATGTACAGAGAATAAAGGAAATGAAAAGTACTGCAGCCACTTGATCAATGCAAAGGCTACAGACAGTAGGCAGATCTTTTTGTCTGCAGCATAGTAGAATAAATGCCAGGGGATATTTATTATTAATCGCTCTAGATGCATTGAATGTTCGATTAGTTATCGTTCGAAGAGACAGAAAGGAGAAAAGGCGTTCTTATTGTGGCTAGGATTAAGCTGAGCTAAGGGAAAGACATCTGCCAAGGGTAGGCGAAGAACAAGTCAGGGATTAGGAGGAGGAAGTAAATTATTTCGTGTATAGGTATCCGTAAGTATCATTCAGTAGGAAGTTAAACAAACCACGGAAACGAAAGAATGGGATGTAAATGCGAGGAAACGAAGCCAAGTGACGATGCCAAACCAACTGCGAATCTAACCTTTTCAATTCGCAAGAAAACCCATCGGCTTTCTCAGATTTTTCACAGGCGAGAGCAAAAGAAAGTCTGATATGTTAAAGAATGAGAGGGAGAAAGGAAGAGAAAGGTTTTCTAATGGTCCTGCTGGACAAGATAATTTTGGAGTGGAGCCAAGGACGGAAGGAAGCGACTTAAGTCCTGCCGTGGCATGCACCAGCCCAATTCCTTTCCCTATAAATTTCACTACGCTCCCTCTCCTCCGTCTACACATACACTCACCACTGATACAGAAATCATGTAGGTACCTACTATACATGTAACTACATCCACTCTCTTGTATTCACAACCCACTTAATGCCTGCTGATACAGTGTCTCCGTTAAATTCTTTCATATCCAACCCTAGATAGTTCAACATTTAAAGTTTGTAACAAAATTTTCTTTTTTATAAATTAATTCCAGATCAAATTTGTTTTAGCACAAGAATGTTAGGAGCGTCAATACTAGAGCCGTGAATTAAATACGGATTAAATAGAAAGGAAGTCTAGAAGATCACATTATTCTTGGGTTTTGAATTTGGAATAAAGGATTTCTACCAAGAAATACCCAGTACGTAGGTACAGAATTTCTTTAGCGTAGGTTTTGTATTAATACAGTTGCTATTAATGCTAGTACATGTACCTACCAAACAAAAGTCTAAATGCTTCGTTCACTGCTATTCTCGCCCTCTTTCCTTTCCCAGAGTCTTTTGTCTGTCAGTGTGTCAGTATCTGCACAGCTGAATGGAGCTCACCAGTTTAATGGTGTACACAAGTGGAGTGTCTCCTATACATTAAGTGGTGTAGACGCGTAGAAAGTCTTAAGAGTATTATTGTATCCGGAGCTGAGGCCTATTTTATATTTATATCTGGCTGAGCTATGTGATACGGCAGGGACTCTGAACAGATAGAAAATATTTTGACGTGGGATAGTGAAGATATTGCTGGTTCACACGCTGAATCCTCTTCTTTACGGCACCGCAGCTCATCCATCCAAAAACCTCTGCCCTGTCCACTCCTTTCTAACTCAATGTAATGTGAGTCAGGGGAAAGGATGGAAAGGAAATAAACCGAGAAAATAATAGCGAGTGGAATGACTTAACTATCTGCTAGGAAACTACGAAATTACTGACTGACTCCGTCTCTCCAACGTCCTCTTTAACACTCGCTCCTCTTTCTCACGGCTAGCTGCTTCGATTAAATGTCTTTCGCCTCTACTTCACCATCGACGATGAGATTATTGCCATTATAGCCTCCTATATTCCTTTTTCAGACATCCAGACTACCTTTTTCATTCCTCAACATCAGGACTGACACGGCAGAGCCACCTCTTCAAGAAATGGGCCGTTTCAACCCTACTACTACGTACAATAATGCTTTCTAATGTATTTATACACTGAAAACATAACCTACTGCTCCTACTACGATTTCCAACTCTTTTTGAAATATTACAAACACTTTTCCTGCAAAAAGACTGACACATTCAAATATACACTGCCACATGCTATTCCCGACCGGAGCCCTCTTTACGAAAAGGATTCTAACTCTCAAGTAAAGAGAACTTCAATGTCGAATCACAGAAAATATGAAATGAAATGCAGAAAAAATCTATTTTGCAATATTTCGAAGTATCAATCATCTTCATTCAGCATTTTAATAAAAAATAGAATTTTTGATTTGCAATGAAATGATCTGGAAAATTTTCTGATTTCATACATAGGTATTCCTACAACTCATTCATAACCAATCTGAAATGTGAATTTGATAGGCACTCATAATATATGTGTAACTATACAAAACAAATATATTAGTTGGAGTAAAGCAAAAGGATAAGGAATCATTTTACATGCAATTATTTATGTAAAGAAAAATTCTGGGAATCTGAGAATGTGAAAAAATAATGCTACATACTTGGCTTGAAAGGAGTTGTTCGTTCCCCTATGATCCAAGTCATGACCTGAGAATAATATTCGGAATCAATCAATATGTATCTCATTCAAGAAAAACAGAGTTGTAGCAAACATGCTAGTAGTATGTAGGCACATTGCTACTTTTTCATTGTATATCTTACATAAACAGGCGACGAACATTCCAAGAACCTCGATTTCTGGGAACGTGTCTTTCATTTCACAGCTCTGTCACAATGTCACAAAAAACTCGAATTTTAGGCTTCTTTTTTTCCATCTCATTACAATTCGGTTATTATTATTTTTGAAGGCACAAAAATATAGGACACATTATTGCATGATTTAATGCTAAAGGAAACAGTATCTACTAGTATAAAAATTATATTTTTTGTCTAAAATACACTTTTTAATTCAGTATTAACTGCGTGAGTAGTAATCTTATCATGAAAGGAGAAGGTGAAGGGATTTGATTTTGAAAATATTTCTTTAGAAATAAAGCCTAGAATAGGACTAACCGTTAAAACTGCAAACATGACTTGAGCGACGTTAAACGCATGACGCCAATTATGGTAAGGGACATCCC
>JAAAYG020016969.1:0-20321 GCA_009936455.2 Tomocerus minor
ACAATTCAAAAACTTTGCTGGAATCTATGAAAAACGTAAATTGGTGACCACTTGAGATCTTGAAAGTGTCAAGTTGAAAATTTTGTATTATTATCATGATGTAAAATGATTTCACACGAGATGCACTTCAATATTCACTTATTTTGTATAAATGACAGTTTCGAACTCTAGGTAGCGGAAAGGTTCGCAAATATTTAAACTGTTTAAAATAATTTTAGAATTTTCCTGGGCATTATTAACGGCAAAGAATTTTATTCCCCATTTAATTTTCGAAATGAATAATTTGGATTAGAGAGAGTATATTAACTTACAAAAAATTATTTTGTCATCATTTGGTCATTTTATGGTCATTATTTTAAATGATAATTTTTGGGTTTTTAAGAAATTAATCAAAATTGTACATTTTAAATTTTCGTCGTTTTCACGATTCCACAAATGTAGAAATGTATAACTGGAACAACCATATTTCATTTAGATTTTGATTTCGGGGAGGTGACGTAAGTCTTGTAGAAGAAATGTACGAATAGAATTGTGTAACACAGTAAAACAAATGCTTGAATCTGCATTGATTTCACCGTTCTGAAGCATTCCCCTCCGTTTGCTGCAAAATAAAAATGAGCAAAATTGATAGATATTCAAAATATGTTTTCGTGAATGGCTGACAAATTATTGTATTTATATTTAAGGAATCGCAATAAATTCCATAAATTAAGTGATATGATTTTGAGGGAGGGCATGCATGACTAACGGAAATTGTGATTTTTATGAAAGAATGTAAGATATCGTCATTAATCCCATCACATATAGGATTTATCTATAGGTTATAAGCGAGTGCGTCAATAAACATTTAAAATTGCATTAGCATTTTAATTTTGAAATATCTAATTTTACTCACCTATAATTGTGAAGGTGTATACAGTACTACAAAGACCAATCAGAAATTGTAGAATTTGTACAGTTGTCAAAGTCATCGACAATGGTTTGGGAACTCGAATATTTACGGCCTGTAATTAAATAAAAATGCAAATAACTTTCATTGATAATTTCGAAATTTGTTTTTTGAATAGCAAACTTTTAGTAAATCTTACCTTCAATGCAAAATAAAAATACATTATAGAGTGCACTGTATAATTTACTGCGATTACGTAACGGGAAATGGGTTCTCCTTCAGAAAATCCATAAAATGTGACCCACAGCATAGTCAAATGATGAAAACTGCATGGAAAATAATATGATATTAATAAAAGTTACAAACACTGCTAATTTCAATTTAATGATATAATTCACTGTGTCTTGACTCCAGATGTTGCAAGTAGTTTTTAGAAAGGCCATGTTTTTATTTTCTTAAGCACAGATGTACTTACCAATGAAGGAAAGAAACTGGTTTCTTCCTCAAAATCAAGAAAACAGTGTCAATCAGTTCAAAAACTTTAGATAAAGTGAAGGCAAATCCCCAAAACGTTTCGGGGTAATGCAAATACTCCCTGCAAATATTCAGATATTTATTTTTAAAGCTAGATTTTCATGGATTTTTTCGAAAAATCAAGAATGTGTTTTATAAATTATACAAGCATTTATATTTGCATATAGCTGCATATTTATATTTCTAAACCAAGTTCTACGGCAATATAATTTAACATTTTACGCAAGACAATGGGAGCGATAAAGTCCATTCGGGCGAGTTGTAACTTCGATTAACTCTGGAAAAGTCCTTGAAGCCCCAATTATGGAGAAAACAGTCAAAAATATGTTCCAAACGAAAAGAGGAGTTTCTAGCTTGAGAGCCTTTCGATGTTTCATCCACGATAGTCCCAGTAAAACAGAAATAAAATAAGCGACACAAATTGCTGTACAATAAGGAAGATGTTCTCTCGTCCAAAATCTCAACTCGTTTCCATCCACTTTTTCAAACCAAAAAGATTCGATAGCTTGGGGACTCTCGTAGACCCAAGGGCGTAGTCCGATTTTTACCAATTTTTGGGCTCCCAGTTCCATAATCAGTGATGTTTGTGAAAATTGCAATTAAATGAAATTTTAAAATTTTATTTAATGCACTAAAGTATATTTAATTTTGTTAGTTTTATTCTCAATTTGTATAAAAATTATTTACTGAGCTTGGCAGCTCTAATATTCAACTCCCTATTTATCTTAGTAACACTGTTTATTTATTACATAATTTGAATGTTAAAAAACACTTTGTAACTTCTGTTAAAAAAAATTACATTTCCTCTGTACTCCGTAGTACAGTATTATTGGCATATTTATTGTTGTCTTATTATTTGACCTGAGTTAGGTACTTAAGACATTACGGACAACAAAAAGGCGTAATTTCACAGGGCTATATATTATAGGTGTAAAGTTAACGTTATAAAAAGTGAATGAAAGTAAGAATTGCAACGAGAGAAACCTGTTGTGGATCCTGGACGTTTAGTAGTCTTATTACTGAAAAAGCAGAAAGGTTTGTCTGAAAAAAATGACGGCCACCTTCAGTTATGCTGTCTCTGTGTACACAACGATTTAATTTAAATGCAATATTTTTTACTGTTCTTCACTTTTTATAACGTTTCCTTCTTAAGCAGTAAATTAATGTTGCCCACTTCCAAATTCTAGTAGCTCTACCCCACGCCACAATGACTACCTTAGACATAAGTAACATAAGGAACCTATTCAAGAAATTAAATAATTGTCAAACTCAATAAAAAATAAAATATAACATTATTTACACTTACTAACACTGGCTTGTCATTTAATACTATTTTAATACATATAGCATTAAACAGCATATGTTTCTTGTAAGCATGCAATTACAGAAAGCTGTATGGAATTCAAATTCAATAAATTATATTAATTTGTAGATTGTCGAATTCCAAAACTATATTTGACACCGTTCCCATACACATATCCTTTTAAAGCATTCACCTCCAAATGGGTCCTGACAAAACCCACCGCTTCACCGCTTCACCGATTTGAGACTTTCGGGTGTAACGCTAACCTAACCCAAAGAAAAATAAACATGCTCCAACGTGGGACGTGTCTAACATTACCCGAAAGTCTCAAAGCGGTGAAGCGGTGCATTTTGTCAGGGCCCCTCCAAATTGTCAACAGACCAAAAAAACATCCGTAGCCCTTTTCGCCAACAGAAAAATTTAATCTCAATTACATTAATTGAGCAGACTTATCCTAACCTATCCCAATTCCCAACTAACCCAATATTATAAAGTAAACCTACCGAACTTATTAAATAAGATAATATAAATGTGAGATTATATTAAATACTTTAAATGCTATTATGAAAAAAGTTGTGTTGGCAAAATGGACGGAATATCCCATTTCGGCGTTGACAAAATGGTGCTGACAATTTCTGGCCATGCCCTTCTAAAGAGTTTCAAAATATTCCAGATCTAACACAATGTCATCAATAATATTTTTAGACAGATGTGTACCCATCTAATATTAAAACACCTCTTTCGAAAACAAATGCTAGTATTTCACTCGTTATTTATTATTTTTATTAATAATTTTGTTCATTGGTACAGTAAATATTATTATAAATGTTATATACGAGCAATAGCAAATTAAGGGATACAAATTGGTTTTATTTAGAAAATGTTCACTTTATTTCAACATTTCTGACGACCTAGTCACATTTGCATTTTGTCTTCAAGAAGCCTCGGCATTTACCTCCGGATTTCCCCTGCCGACAGCATTTCCTCCAGCAAGCACTATTATCAAAAGGACAACGGATGTTCAGGAATGAGCCATCTCTTCCACAACGAACATCGGCAGCATCATCCGAACAGAAACAATTGGCAGCAACACTAGGGGTGAGACCACCAGCAATGCCTCTTGCAGGGCCACCTGCGATGGCTCCCTCCAGAGTTCCGACAATTTTGGTCCAATCCAGTTTAATTCCATAATTGCTTCCACAATTCCCAACTTTATAACCCGCAAGACAGCAAAGGGAGTCACAGGCCAGACTTTCTGAATCTTTGGGACGACCCACAAGCGTGTTGCATTTTGCATTAGGCTCTACTCGCCCACAAATCCCGAAAAGTTCTTCAGCTCCCGAATTTTTAGCCTTTGCTGCCTGAAATCGAGCGTAACGACTTTCTACTGCCGCCACGTCTCTCCCTGACGCATAACTGTATGGAATTGCCTCTGAAAATAATACCACTGTATTAGTATATCCTCCTTTATGCTAAATTCCGATTTACATTGAATAATGAAATATGAAAGCACATTTTCACAACATGGGTATTTTTCCATTTTTGTTACAGTGCAGTTTGAAAGTTTCAATTTATAGATTTTCAATTTTTATCAAAAAAATGGGAAAATTATGAAAGGAGAAATATAAAATTACTATTTTTAAAATATGTAAATAATATAAATAATTAATAGATTAAACGACCTAAATTCTGAGTTTGCATTTGACGAAACAGCTAGGCTGTGTTGTCACGAACACGGAATTTTAGGTCGTTCAATCTTAATTATACGAGCCTTTTTCAATGCTGGGAAATATTAGAGGTTACAGCAAAATAAAAACGGCCGCGCAAAAGGCAAAGTATAATTGTAACAATATCAAATATCTTACTGAAATAGGCAAAAATAAAACTAATTATTGCATAAACTGTGAAAGTAGTAACAATTGATTTTTTTTTAAATATTTAATTGATATATATAATTCTAAATTGTAATAATGTGAAATAACTGAAACAATTTAGTATGGAATAAAATTGGCTAATTTTTGGTGATTATAATTGACTTACGGGATGAGGCAACGGAAATATTTGTTACAAGTGTAGCTACAATGAGTAACAAAATCATTTTGTGTTGAAATTGGAAATGAAGCTGGAATATAATTTGGTTTTAAGTAATTGTCGATGCTGATTTGGAATTTAATGAAAATGAGATGTTATATATATGTGAAATAAATCTAATTCACAATTATGCGAGATCGGGTTTGAAATCAAGATTCTGAGTATCACAGTTAAATAAGGATGTATATATTTATGGTAAATATACTAAATGAATCATTAAAATTATGCTACTTGATTATATAATAAACCGTCGTAGACGAAATATCTAAAAGGGAACAATGATTTTTTTGCTTGGAAAGACGAACGACGTTTGAGTCATTGAATCTTTTGATGACACACACACTGACAGACAGACAGAGTCCAACCTTTCTATAAAGAGGACACAAGTTCCCTCTTAATAAACCGATTAAACGGAATAACTAAGAAGGAACTTGCGAACAATGCGAACGACGTTAAAGTTAGAGAAAATGATTCGAGTATAGGTTGACAAGAATGACAATGACTGAATTCAGTGAATGATAAGGATAGCTATAGGGAGTCATGACCTGAATCCTACTGTGATTCTAGAGTGAATGCAATCCAAGCAATTGCTTGGAAAAATGACGTTAGCGTGTTAGGTGTAATCTAGAGTGAATGAAATCCAAGCAAATTTTCAAAGGTAATTTGCTTGGATTTTATTCCCTGTAGAATCACATTGGGATGTACAATGCCTCGTAACTTGGGAGAATTTTTAACCGTTCGTGACTGTGATGCATAGCCTGATCAGTGTGTAGAAAATTATAAGAGGACACACACACACACAGACAGACAGACAGAGTACAACATTCCTATAAAGAAGGGAACTAAAGTTCCTTCTTAATAAAAAGGTTGGTTATCTTTACTCTGTGCTGTGGTCAAATAATGCATGTTGTGGTAGTGACGATGAATATTTAGTACACACTCAACTGCCATGCAAAATATAAAACTGTAAATGTGCATTGACTGATATTCGTGTATTTACACAATATAATCTGTGTAGAAATATAATTATTAACTTCTAATAGGTCAGTAGTATTCCTCCTAGATTCAAATTGCGGTTCTATAAACTCAACCTGATGCTAAAACGCATTAAAATTGTTAATCTCTTAATACTCACAAGTTATATGTTAATTATAAATGAATTACCTCATAATGCAATTTATTAACTTTCAACAAATATATTAAAACTGTATGTTAATATTATAATGGTACATGCACACATGATTATTATTTTGACCCATTATTATTCAGTCTTGTTCCCTTAAGTTCAACCAACGCCCCTTTTTTGTTATTGCCCTGACTTTTACTTAAGAAATTCACTCTTGGTTTGCATAAAATAATAAGAAAATTTTTTATGTATAATTGTTCAATTCTTTGAAAAGTCAACATTGTGAAATAATTAATTCTTTGATGAACCAGTAACCTAAAAAATTATTTCGTATTCCTTAGAATCCTCCGTGTCTCGTTTCGTGGAAGCTGAAAATCTTATAACTAGCTATTATAATGTAAGTTTTGTAAGATTCGTTCAGAGTTATGTAATCTTAGTTTCACTGAAAGACAGTGAAAGAAAAGTCACTAAAGATCTTCCCGTTGTCATTTTTTTGAAAGCATATCATCAGCTATAATATAGCTTTCATAGCTTTTATTCGTTATTCATATCTTTATAGATCAAAATATTCCAGATCTGACAATGTCACCAATGATATTTTAGACAGATGTGTATATAGGTACCCATCTAATATTAAAACACCTCTTTCGAAAACAAATGCTAGTACTTCACTCGTTATTTATTATTTTTATTTTATTATAATTTTGTCCATGGGTACAGTAAATATTATTATAAATGTTATATTCGAGCAATGGCAAATTAAGGGATACAAATTGGTTTTATTTAGAAAATGTTCACTTTATTTCAACATTTCTGACGACCTAGTCACATTTGCATTTTGTCTTCAAGAAGCCTCGGCATTTACCTCCGGATTTCCCCTGCCGACAGCATTTCCTCCAGCAAGCACTATTATCAAAAGGACAACGGATGTTCAGGAATGAGCCATCTCTTCCACAACGAACATCGGCAGCATCATCCGAACAGAAGCAATTGGCAGCAACACTAGGGGTGAGACCACCAGCAATGGCTCCTACAGGGCCACCTGCGACGGCTCCCCCTAGAGCTCCGACAATTTTGGTCCAATCCAGTTTAATTCCATAATTGCTTCCACAATTCCCAACTTTGGAACCCGCAAGACAGCAAAGGGAGTCACAGGCCAGACTTTCTGAATCTTTGGGACGACCAACAAGCGTGTTGCATTTTGCATTAGGCTCTACTCGCCCACAAATCCCGAAAAGTTCTTCAGCTCCCGCATTTTTAGCCTTTGCTGCCTGAAATCGAGCGTAACGACTTTCTACTGCCGCCACGTCTCTCCCTGACGCATAACTGTATGGAATTGCCTCTGAAAATAATACCACTGTATTAGTATATCCTCCTTTATGCTAAATTCCGATTTACATTGAATAATGAAATATGAAAGCACATTCGGCACAACGTGGGTATTTTTCCATTTTTGTTACAGTGCAGTTAAAAGTTTAGTTACAGTATAGATTCTCAATTTAAATTTTCAAAAAAATGGGCAAATTGTGAAAGGAGAAATATAAAATTACTATTTTTAAAATATGTAAATAATATAAATAATTGTAAGAATATATAACTGAAATAATTTAGTATGGAATAAAATTGGCTAATTTTTGGTGATTATAATTGACTTACGGGATGAGGCAACGGAAATATTTGCTACAAGTGTAGCTACGATGAGTAACAAAATCATTTTGCGTTGAAATTGGAAATGAAGCTGAAATATAATTGAGTTTAAAGTAATGGTCGAAGTTGATTTGGAATTGAATGAAACTGAGGTTCTATATATATGTGAATTAAATCTAATTCATTCATAATTCACAATTATGCGAGATCAGGTTTGAAATCAGGATTCTGAGTATCACAGTTAAATAAGGATGTATATTTGTAGCAAATATACTAAATGAATCATAAAAATTATGTTACTTGATTATTCAATAGGTAATATCATTTACTTAACCCAGTATTACATTGATAAATACTAGTCTAGTCGCTCATATATAATGACGTTTTAATAATTCGGAGGAAATATTTTTAATGCTTGATGAATGTGTTTCTCAGAAGGGATTAATCAATTCATAGTAATAATAAAATAGTGCCTTATAAAAATTGCATTCCTTTGAAAAACTGTATGATACTCAGGAGACTGAAGTAATAAGATTACATTATGCAGCAAATAATCGCAATATTGTGTATATGTTGTGTAGTCTGCTAATGATAAACATTAATACACTATTACACACTGTACACACTATACTATGGCTAATTTTGACGATAATAAAGCAGGTTATCTTTGCTCTGTGGTCAAATATGCATGTGGTAGTGACGATGAATATTTAGTACACACACACTCAACTGCAATGCAAGATATAAAACTGTAAATGTGTGTTGAATGACATTCGTGTATTTACACAATATTATCCGTGAGATATAATTATTAAAACTTCTAGTAGGTTGGTAGTACTCCTCATAGATTCAATTTGCGTTTCTATGAACTCAAACTGATGCTATACGCATTAAAATTGTTTATCTCGTAATACTCGCAAATTATATGCTAATTATAAATGAATTATCTCACAATGCAATTTATTAACTTTCGACAAATATATTAAAACTGTATGTTAATATTATAATGAGACATGCATACATGATTATTATTTTGACGCATTATTATTGCTACACTATATTATATTCAATATTATCAAAGCCGACGTGATTCTAATGAACTGCTGAATCACAGTCTTGTTTCCTTATCAGTTCAACCAACGCCACTTTTTTGGTATTGCATTTAATGACTTTTACTTATGAAATTCACTCTTGGTTTGCATAAAATAATAAGAAAATGGTTTATATCTAATGTTTTATTGCTCAATTCTTTGAAAAGTCAACATTGTGAAATAATTAATTCTTTGATGAACCAGTAACGAAAAAATTATTTCGTATTCCTTAGAATCATCCGTGTCTCATTTCGTGGATACTGAAAATCTTATAACAAGCTATTATAATGTGTAAGTTTGTAAGATTCGTTCAGAGTTATGTAATCTTAGTTTCACTGAAATTTGACAGTGAAAGAGAAGTCACTAAAGATCTTCCGTTGTCATTTTTTGAAAGCATATCATCAGCTATATCTTTCATTCGTTATTCATATTTTTATAGATCAAAATATTGCCTAAAATTACTCGATTTACAATTGGTTAACAATTCATTTTAGATGGACAGTTTTATTGATTGATAATATATTATTTCAGTGAAAATTGTGCCTAGTTTTGATGTTTTTTTTTTATATTTATAAAATGGAACCTATATATATCACTGAAAAAATGTTCAACACCGAAATAATTTAATGATGTCATCATACTTTTAATTAACAAATGTTACAATCATTTAGATAGCGTGAGCCAGGTTGCGACATTTGCGAGTGTCGGTGAATTTAGTATAATAATATTATCTTACAATACATTATACATGGCATGAAGTTAATATGTAACAAAATTAATATCCAACTCATAATCAATTTATTTTAATGCTTTTCCTGATTTGAATGCATTCTTGTATCATGAGCTGACTTAACCAAAAAATAATAATCTGTACACCTACCTATTTACAGTTTCAAATGTATTTGAGAGATTGTTTGCATTGTTTCATTGAGCACATAAGAGAACACTAGTGTAACATGTAAAATGACAAATGTTCTGTTGTTTAATTAGGTATAGTCAACCAAATCAGAATTTCTAAATGAAAGCAGCCTATGCCCTAATCATTTTACTTTGGGAATTGATATACTACAGAGGTAGTTTTATACAACTTTATAAGGTAGAGAATAGGGGCGTTAGTGTCGTTCCTGACCTTACCCTTACCGACATAACTGACATTGTTATTTGAAATGAAATACTGTATTATCATAAATGATTATAATTTATAATTTAGCTTTTTAAAACGTGGATCCTCATAAATTGGCAAGATGTTTACATAAAATGTTTCAATAAAAGACATACCTATCTTGAATTCGCAACAGTGAGACATGAGTGTTTTAAAACAATTCTATTCAACATCGGATGTTAGATGACGCAAGACGGATGATAATAATATGCATGAACCAACGCTGTTATGAGATGACGACCGTAATAATCCTAATTATGCGATTACAAAACTTAAATTTTTCTAACATATAGCGATACCTTATTAAATTTATTATCAAAGCACAACTAACAGTATTTGCTAGAAGTATTATATAACTGTCTGCAACAATTTGAAATTTTGTTCCTTTATCACACAATCCCAAATTTTAATAAAATTATTATAATATCAATAAAATTTTACTTATCATTTTCACGTGTAAGTATCATCTGAAAATTGGTAATGCATTTATGCACACAAAATTGTAGAATTATTTATTAATATTATTACTTCATAGAATCCTATTAACTGCGTTCAATATTTCTAGTGAAGCGTGCAGTTACATGGCTTGCATGTATTAATTGTTATAAGAAAATATCAACTTTATCAATTACATTTCAATGACAAAGTGCAATAAAACAAATCGTGTATATTAATTTCCGTTTCCCTCAATTTGAAAATTATATTTAATATCATAAAATGTGTTTTTAGGCAATAAAATATTATTTATTAATCATTAAAATATCAGCAACGTACATAGAAATTTAGTTTAACAAAGTTCGAGTATATCATTTGAATCAGGTTACAGTTGAAACTATCGAAGTCCATTTTAATAATCTACAGCATAATTTACATATATGCTGTAGATTATTCTAGAAAATATTATTATTACAATTACTTCAACTTTGTTTTCGGAGTAGTAATGTAAGTATTATAGAAAAATTTCAAAAAAAGAATGAGGTAGCAACTAATAACGAATGATGAAATTTTTATAGAGTTGGTCGTCCTGAAGCATTCTCTGCCATTTGCTGCAAAAATTTAGAAAATATAAGTATCGAAGGATAATTATTTGAGAATAAAAATAAGTACAATAACAATTTACTAATATTAATTTATATCATTACACATTTAGTTAAAAATAAAACATGAGGTCGAGGTGCAAAATTAAGATTTTTAAGGAGTAGTTGACAGGATTCTAATAGACGTTATACCTTGCGACAAGAATTTAAAAATTTTCCAAATACGGATTCTATATGTCGCTTTGCCGCCGTAGCCTTGAGTCTATTTTCAATTTGAGCCAACAGTTTGGGGAAACGTACAAAGTTGCAAAAAATATCAAAGAAAAGAGGATTTTTTTTTCTAGGGCCCAGGTTCCTGACGTATGAAACTTTGTGTTTCTAAATATACGATAAAAATCGAAATACATTGTTTCAATGCATTCCTCCCACTCCAAAAAACACCATCATAAACATTTTATTTTTAAAAATATTGGAAACCTGTGCTCTCGAAAAATATAAGCAGATTTCAAAAATGTTTATTTCATTACTCTACATTAAGCCGTACATTTGCCTTGAATCAGGGATGGAAAATGTCAATCAATCCCTCCTTAAGTCAGCTACATAAATTATTATTGAATGAATTATCTACATGAAACTTACCAAGAATATTAAAGGTGTAGGCATTCACAAATAAATCTGCAATGAATTGCACTATTTGTATTCCTGTCAACGCCATTGATATCCACTTTGGGACACGAATATTTAGTGCCTATGAATTAAGAAAGTGATATTCTTATTTTGAGTTTGATACGCGTTTTTGCAATGATAAATTGAGTAAAAATATTTTTAATTAAAGCATTGAAGCATTAAAGTGCACAAAACTATCAATAGGCTCATTAAGAATCCTTATACTCACCCTGATCGCATAGTACGAGTACATTATCGCATGGACACTGAAATTAATAGATGCCACATAACGACAGAATGGTTCTCCTTCCGAATAAATATAAAAGGTCATCCACACCATCGTCATATGGTGAAACCTAAAGTGCAGATAAATATCATTAATGAATGACTGAACTATTAAATAAAATTATCAGAATTGTACATCCCGTAGGTGAACAATTGTATTTAACTTTATAACGACCTAATCATGGTATTTTGGTACTGCAACAGAAAAGACAAATACTCAAAATCCTTTCTTTGTCAATTAAAAACTTAAAAGATAGTACGGAAATAATTAAAGTTCATGAAGACGTAAAATGATTTTTTTTAAATTAGCTTTGATTTTCAATATTTTTATTTCTACAATATTTTATGTACCTATTTAAAGTATCTACAATATATTTAGCTTACCAATGAAGGAAAGATAGTGGCTTTTTCCTCAAAACAATGAACACAGTATCGCCCAGTTCTACGATTTTGGATAAATTAAATGCAAACCCCCAAAATGTTTCTGGATAGTGCAAATAGTCCCTGAAATGCAAAATTTACAAACTGATTAATACGAATAACAATCAATTACAATACAGCTACCTTTCTCTGAAAAATTAATTGCTGGCCGTATTGCAGATTTATATATATGTGATATATTTGAAAATAATTAATTTACAGTTTTACGTGCAACAAAGCCAAAATATTATACTTACGGAAAGCAAAAGGAACGATGAAATCCATTTGGCCGTCCTAGTACTTCAAATAATTCAGGCAAAACTCTAGCTGCCCCAAAAATGGAGAAAATGGCCAAAAGTACATTCCAAATAAAAAGAGGAAGTTGCAAATTGAATGGTTTTCGATTTTTCATCCAAGATGGGCCGAACCAAACGAAAGTAAAATATATAACGCAAATTGCTACACAGTATGGCAGTTGTTGTCTAGTCCAAAATCTCAATTCGTTTCCATCTAACTTTTCAAACCAAAATGCTTCGTATTTTTGAGGATTTTCATAGATCCAAGGCTGCAACCCAATCTTGACCAATTTTTCGCTTGCCATTATTGTGTTTTATGTGTTTTAAGGAAGTAATTTAATGGTCATTTATCTTATATGTTCTTGCTACGTATGTAAATACAAATATTAAATTGTGTGTGAAAGATTAAGCTATTCATATGTATGCAAACGCTATTTTGTTTTAACAACTGCTCTGAGATTTGAAGTTGTACAAGCCAGGACGGTCAGGAGTATATAGCGGCCCAACAAAATAAAAACTAAAGAAGTAAGTTTGAATAACAATATCATGGTCACAAAGCCGATGTGCATTCACATACACGCATTTCTCCGTAAGGGACATTTCCTCTCTAAACATTAAATTGGATTTCTCCGTAGTAAACATACCTGTCCTTGCTCTAGTAAAAATAACTATTAAATAGTTGAATATATCAGATTTTGAAACAATCCTTCAATATGAGCTTATGGGAAAATCTACTATGAGTATTTAATTTTTATCTGCAACAGGTTGCCTGTTCGCTGTTTCTGGATGTCAATACTGCTAAATATACCAACCGAAACTCCTGGAACAATTTTTAGTTACGTTTCCTACAGATGTTTTAACTCGACAAAGTAAAGGCTATATACAAACAACCTAGTTGTAAGCAGTAAGTTATATAGAAAAAATGTCCAGCCGTCGTCACTACTAAGTACTGACCATGCATTTACGTATTATCACCACCTAGCATGTATTAGTCTTATGATGACACACAATATCAGTGACGATGTGTATACACTCAGTTCACAGTGTGTGAATATTTTCCTGTTTGCTTTGAGAACTTTTTCCCTCTGCCTGTGCTAACTACTAAAGCGCACTAACAATATTGTATATCAATGTTTTTTTTACTACTAGACATTTATACACTAACGATTGCTTGATATCGATTTTACAAATGTCTTAAACACGGAATAGTATATGATTGTATATTGTATAACCGAAAATGAAACGATTTTATTCCATTATTATTAAATTACATTGCAATTATATTTCTATTTCTAAGGTACTCCTTGACTCTCGACCACTAAATTATACAAGACTGGACTCATTAGAGATTACTTAGATTTAAGACTAAGCAATACAAATAGCTAATATTTAATTTCACACGTACTTTGGCTTGGCAACGACCATGATAAGAAGAGTTTTAGTAAACCTAGAGGCGTATAGAATGCCCGAATAGCAATTTCGATAATTGCAATGGTTCGCCTACTGGTTTTAAGAAAGGGCTTCGACTACTGTCATATAAGCATCTCATGAAGGGATCATTTAGAACGTTGTAAGCCTCTGAAATTTCTGTAAATTTTTTGCTGTATTCCTTAAATTCATCTTCTGAAGCCCCGGGATTTTTATCTGTAAAAAATATTCAATTTACAAAAATAAAGATGGGCTATGACTTAGCAAGCATGTTGTAAATTATAAAGGCAGGTAAAGAAAACCAAGTTATTTTTTAAATGTTATGGACAATTAATATGTATACCTGGGTGGTAGGTCTTCGCAAGTTCCTTATACGCTGTTCTCAATGTTCGGGACGTAGCAGAAGTTTTAACCCCCATAACTTCGTAATAATTTGGAAGCATGTTCAAATGTGCCACATTTGACATCTTTGCCTTCACATTTAAATCAAGTTGATCCAGTTCAAATGACATCTAAAAATTTTTTTAAAAAAGTGGATGATGACGTTAGTAAATTACATTGAGCAACTAATTATTAATTATACATTAATATACCTTATAGCTTTTAAAAGCATCAGAAAATTTTTCTTCTTCCATTTCAAGGTCTCCTTTCATGTGGTAAGCCTCACTACACTTTTCATTAATCTCAATTGCCTTCATGCAATAATTCATAGCCCCCTTATTATCCCGTGTCTCTTTACAGATTACCGACAACGTAAGAAACAATTCTGCTTCGAGCATATACTGCAAAAAGAAAAGTCATCATCACTCAATTTTGAGAAGTAATTACAGTGACTGCAGTTTTAAATATCAAGACTCCTGTTGACTTACGTTTTTTAATCCAGATACGGAACTTGTTATTTTCTGGATATTGAACACAGACTCTCTAAGCAATTTATAGTTAACTAACGTTACATGAAGTTTCATATTTGATCGTTCATTCTCCAACGCCTTCATTCCCTAAAATCAAAAATAATATTATGCAAAAATTAGGTAACTAACACATAAAAAAACTAAAATATTATGCAGTAAGAAGAAACAATTTTTTTTACTTCGAATAATACTTTGAAAAGCGTTTCATAATTTCCGTAAATCTTTCTTTCCAAAACGTCCCGGACGATATTTTTCGCTTCAGTAAAGCAATTAGACAAGTAAAATGATTGAAATTGATAGTACTTCGCGTAAACGCAATCCCTTTCATATTTCAATGCCAAACTGACACGGAATAAAAATTGTGCGCATTACATTAGTCCAAAATATTTTTATCTCCAAATAGTTGAAAATTAAGATATTGGAAAACACTTACACACAGGCAGATCGAGCTTCTAAATATTTTTCGGTCTTTATATATCCCATTGCTAACATTAGGAAAAGATGCGGGCTTTTCGGTGCAAGCTTAATAGCTCCGAGACAAATTCTTATGATCTAAAATTATGTAAATATTAAAAAATACTACAACTTTATTTAATGTACAGGTGCATTTGAAGGGCTCAAGACGAAAAGTCGCAATTTCAGTTTCCTTTTTGGTTGTCAAGGAAATTGAAATTTTAGTACACAAAATGTCGGTATTTTGTAAACTTTCTTTTTTGATTTCTAAAAGAAAATCGAAATTGCTACTTTTTGTCCTGAGTCCTTCATTTAATTTTTGCCCTAGTACCTATATACTTTCCATGCAAAAAATTATTATGTAGCTAGTAAAGTACCTCTTCAGGATTTTTTTCGTCGTTTAAAAGCGCATTGTAATCCGCGAGTTTATTAAAGTTGTTTTCCAACTCTATAAAATCCTGGGCAATGACACTTTCAAAATTCTTCTTAATTTCTTCAATTTGTCTTTTACAAAACCCAACCTCGTCCATTGCCACTTTAATTTTCAGTAGCCAAATCTGACAGTTATACTAAAATATTTCAAAATTCACGGTAAATTAAAATATATCATAAGTACAAATGCTGTATAATTATATAATATTCGCAATTGGTATATTTAAATTACCGCTATCTCCTGCCCGTTTCGAGTTGCTAACTTAATAGCTTCCCTCGCATCGGAACAGGCTTCTTCTAAGTTGTCTAACTCATATTCTGCATGAGATTTTAATAAATAGTTGACGTAATTCAAACTGCCATACTCTAGAATTAAAAATATAATTGTACATCATTCTTTTTGCAATGTAGTCTAATGCGACGTGCTCACAGACTACAGTAAACAAATAGTTATCCATACCAATTGAACGTTTAAACTGTCGTTTAGCCAGTTCATAATTTTTATTCTTGAAAAGTAGTTTTCCTTCCCTAGTATGATAAATGGCCTTTCTGCAATTAAACAAACATTAACACAGACATGTACTCATTACAAAGTTTAACTGGAAACTAATCTACTTTATTAAGTTACTGTCTGATAATGAAGAATGACCGTTTGAAAGCTCGTTTATTCACTAGGGATACTTACCGCGGAACAGCTGGGTAGAAATAGTCATAAAGTCTTTACACATGTTATATTATTATCATCAACAATATATTACAAATAATAATTAATTGCCCAATTAATTAATTCATGAACAACTATTTTGACTTAACATACTAAACAAAACCTTTGATTTAAGAGAAACGGGTAGTCCCCAAATGACTATTCCATGTTTAGTTTCAACTTTTTTTTTAGCAAACTGTCTCCAGAGGCGGCTTTACCTGGGGGCGAACGGAGCGCTTGCGCCAGGCCCCGTGCTAGGGGACGGAAACGATATCCGATTCCGTGCATAGGAATGCTAGGCACTTGACCTCTCTCACCGGGCCCGCGCATGCCTCCGGCCGCCACTGACTCTGACTGTCTCCTCCTAGAACAAGAACAATCTAGAAACTTCTCATCTCTGGGTTTGAGGGTATGAGATAAAACAATATTTTTTAAAATTGCATGATCTCAAACCCAGAAATGTAAATGGGAAAATTTCCACCCATCAAACTGTAAAGGAACCTGTCAATCGTATTCTGTATTTTTAGATTCCATAGTTTAGAAGGGGATAGTTTTATAATAAAAAAGTTGAAACTAAAAATAATAACAAATAACAACTGTTGGTGATTGACAATCTTCCTCCTTCAGACTTTGCCTATGATGTAATGTGAATATTAATCTGATTCTTTTAGATTTTTTTAGAAGCTTTAAATGTTGCTTTCGTACTTACCGTCCATTCTTCTTTTCTGTTCTCGCTTTTACCTCTTCAGTGATGTCCATGAGATCGTCGTCACCAAGTTCCTCGTTACTCAGTATCTCAATATCAATAATTTCAATACCTTCAGAACATTGACTGCTGTCAGTTTCTGTTTTTGTACGACTTTCCATAATTGCACTTTCTTTATGACACCGTTTCTTGTGCTTTTCGTGGTTGACCTTGGCTCTCTTTGGCTTTGCTCTTGTTGGCATTTCGCTTTGAAAATGTGATCCACGGGTCCACGGTCCACCTCCACTTCTAAACACTCGAATATTATATATTATGACGGGCCTTTTCTTTTTAGTACTTAATATAAACATAATAATCGATAATTTAAGAATTTAATTTTTGAAACTCACCAATTTCAGAATCAAATCAGATTTCCTGTCACCTGTTACGCAACAGCTGCAGAGAAAATTAAACTACACGCACACAGAGAGGTGTGTGATGATTCTATGATGTTGCATAGTTGTGTTCGGCTTCGGCTCGGGTAAAAATCTAATATCTAATCAATCTAATCACTATCACTACTACTATTTTTGTAATCTTCTTCTATCGAATCAAGCCCTCCTCTATACACTGCGACAGCCAGGGAATTTATGGAAATGAACAGTCGCAGCTCGTTGTCGTTACTTCTCAAGCATTCATCACAATACAATCACACTCACTGTCATGGTTCATGCCCAAAAAGTTGCATAGGTATAGCCATTGAAAGGCTACGAAAACGAAAAGATGCAATATTTTGGTATAGGGAGTTAAATAGTGTCGGCTCGGTAGGGTAGTTATAATAGCACGAATCCCGTCAGAAATTATACCCAACCATATGCCACAATTATTACTATATATATACACGATTGCAACTTTGTTTTGCAAATAAAACAAAGTTAATTTGCAGAGGGCAGTGATAATTTAAAATATACTTTTATTATTCATTTAAACTAGCAGAAGATGTTTCAGATAATTTTGAATGGTCATCGTAGAAAGCCATTTAAATTATCATATGCCATTTACAATTTTATGATATAGGGGTAAACATGACAACATTGAAAGGAAAACTCAAAGGATCTTTGTTGTTTTGGACATTTTCTGTTTTGAGGATACTATGGATATTCTCCATTGTTTGTTTATACAGAAGTAGAAAATGAGCTTGTAGGAACATAATATTTGGACATTTGACATGTCTGTGAAATTAGAGAAAAGTTTTATACAAAATTGTTGTACAAAAATGTTGCCCGCCCGAAGGAACAAATACCTACTCAATAAGTAAGAATAGATAGTTCCGCGTGTATGTACAAGTCCTAATTTTTCGGCAGTTAATTTATTTGTTTTAATGAGCTATATTGATAGCTATTTGTAACACAAAATTTAATTATGTGATTGTAATTTAATGGTGTAAATGGTGTAATATAATACCTAGTTCGTATTTTATTAATTTATTGCCAGTCTCAAACGAACTTTTTTTTTATACTTACTGCAATTACATGAAGACTAATTTATATTGCATTGAATAATAATATTGGAAAACACCTATATGTTTTACAGAGCTTATTATAGCGTAATTTGGTTAGAGACTACGAATTTTTTATATCCATCTTATTTTCATGTATTTTCCCATATTTTGTTTTCCAAAGTCTCACAAATCGCATGCGGCTTCAATACCATTGACGATTTCATATGCCTTGTGCAAACTCTGTAAATAAGAGTATAGAAAGTATAACTCATTATTGAAAATTATAGAATATAATATGTGTATTAATTTCTAAATGCGAATAACGTACTTCCAACATGGCATTCGCCTCACGGCGTTGGCGAACAATTCCTTCATTTTCTTGAAGCAAGACATTTTCTCTTCCTTCTGCTGCTGATATCTAAAAACGAAATACAAACAAAAACGAATAAAAAATTGCAGCTTGATAACTTCATGTAGCAATGAATACCCAGATCAAAAAAGAAGAGAACAAAATTCAACAAGTTTTAGAAGACATAATTTTTCCCTTCTCAAAAAGATACGAATATGATTTTTCTTCGAATAGTAACCTTTCAGATATTTTTATGCGTAGTAGTATCAGCAACATTGTTGGCGTTTACTATTTACTATATTTGCACTTTTTGTGTGTAGTGACACTTATTTAAGGGTTTCAGATGTTCTTTTTCGTTCTGGAATTGCACAATGTTATAATATTTATATTTGACATACTATTTCACCACGGATATTCTCCATTGTCATTTTGTACAAATGGTAGAAAATGTGTTTCGGGATGTAGTCCGAAATTTGGCACCTCATAACATCCATGTAGGAGCTAATCAATCCTTTCACGTATGTGCATTGCTTTCCAGAAGTATTCACATTGACATTTGTCACTGGAAATGACGCCGCTGTGGGCCTAATCCTCATCCCATTAGCTGCTAAGTACTGCGCTTCATTAGGAGTGCCACTGGCATTGGAATCAGAATCATTGGTCTGATATAAAAAATTAATAAAAAATTGGTCCATTTAAATAAACGGCTGCTGTAATTCAATGTGCAACTAAAAAGAGACAAGGATTATTTTATTTTTAACATAGCTATAGTTACAAAAAGTTACACACCTGCAGCAGATTGAGAAATTTTTCATCATGAGAAAATATCATTGTAGTTTGGATGGTGATGTACTCGTTGATACTTTTCTTAGTTTGCTGGAGCTGAGACAGAAAAAGCTTTTTTGTGACTTTGGCAATTTCCTCGTTGAGTCTCTGCAGTCTCTTATCTTTCAAGGAGTCCTTGACAGTGGCAGCTAAAATTTTGTGAACGTCGTCAGCGCATTGTGTAGAATACCTCTCCATTACTGCTATTCGTTGTCTTGCCAAGTTTTTAAAAACACCCTGTAGAGCATTTAAATGCACTTCGTGTAAAAAAACATTTGTGAATAATAATCATCAAAAAAGCATCAACAATTGAAATTATCCTTTTAAACAGCTTTTTCTACTGTTTCCCACTAAAGCCACTTGAAGCAATTCACCCATTATAATTACAATCTATTAGTATTTTTTTTGTTTGTTATATGAGGTTCGCCTATATCACTACAGAGTGAAGGCTCTGGGCACAGGCCACATGACGGGCTTATTGCCAACT
>JAAAYG020016991.1:5132-20313 GCA_009936455.2 Tomocerus minor
GCAAGGATATACAATATTAGAGATAAAACTGAATTGTGATATGTTTTACATGGTTTTACTGTTATGATGAATCTTTGTTTCGACACTGATACTTTGATACTCTGTGAATTACTACTACCTACAGTTAGCATATCATTCCCAAATTGAATTCTGAAGGATTTGATCGATTACCTTTTTCATCATGCATTCAAAATATAGTCGTTGTTATTAACGATTTACTGTGGCTGCTACTATACCTGAAATTATGTGACTGCAATTGTTTTATATAAGAAGCATATAGTATAAGGTAGCAAATTATGCATTTGATGTGTTAACGAGTTAACCTCATTAATTAGTGTACGTATGACATTTTTTCGCAACTTTTACATATAAACTAGTACATCCCGACTATTGTACACAAAAGAGAAACTTAAAATCAAATCGTATAAAATTTGTTTTAATGGTTAAGTACTTGGGACATGGAGCACATGTAAGAATTTAAATCAAACCAACACATTAGTACTCATAAATTGACGGTGGACGTTTAGTAGGTACTATATTATTTTGCAATAGGAAAATGGCTTACAAATGCATGTAAAAATTATACACTGCAGACACATTTAATTTTCTTATCAAATCAAATTAACGAATATGACATTATCTACAGCCAATAACTTCACCTGGTTATTATTATGTATGTTACTTATTGTTTTTCTATTCATATTTATATTCCAATATTTATGCATTGATGTCTTTCGCGCTAATCTTTTTGTGAAATGAACTGAGACAATTTCTTTGAACTAGTTTTCGCAATGAAATTATTTTATATCTCTTACATTTTGACTTGTTTCTGTACAAGTGCGTTATGCTTGAATATTGAGCCAGAAAAATTGGGCTTAATTGATAGAGAAATTGAAGATCACTTTATGCCATTACACAATATTCCTGGTTTGGCTTTGGTTATAGCTGACTCAAGTGATGGTGTTGACTCCTTTCTCGCCAGATCTTATGGAGTACGGGATCGAGAGGAATCTGTTCCTGTAACAAATAACACAAGATTTCTAATTGCCTCAAATTCAAAGGTGAAATAGTTTTGATCATAGATTCACCTCATTGCGCATTGCTATCACATTCTTATGATTTCCATGTAGAAATAAATACGTGATCGAAAGGGTATGTATGTATTGAAATAAATTCATTGATCGTGGGAAATTGTTTTTCGAATGATTTTTCAGAGTTTTACAGCTACAATTACATGCAAAGTTTTAAATGAACATTTTCCACAACTCGGAGAATCTGCATTGGATGTTCCCATCATTCAACTTGCACCAACTTACAATCTCGTATTAAGTGATAGGTCAGAAATAATTATTAAATTATTTTAATCCAAGATTACATTTGCATTTTGCAGCTGGGTTTCTTTGAATACAATTTCATTGTATTTTTAGATATCGTACCGAAAGTGTGACTTTGCGAGATTTACTTTCTCACAGAACTTGCCTAGCTTCCTATGGTTTGGGCACTACTGCAGGAGCATATCCCAATAAACAAAATCGAGTCTAGTACGTAATGCTTAAAGCGGAGAATCAAAAATTGCTAATAATATCGTAATTTCTGTGAAGACAAAAGAGTTATCCTTAAAATTTCATTTTGTTTCAAGTCGCTACAGATACCTCCAGGAAAAATGCAGCTTCCGTTCTAAATTCGTCTATAGCAATGCGATGATTGTACAAGCTGGAGAAATTGTGGCTCACATTGCAAATAAACCGTTTAACGAACTCGTTGGTTTAAGCCTCTGTATTTTTAATTAGAAATTTGTAGAGCAAATTATTAATTACTATCTGAAGTTTGAAAGAAAAAAATTGTTAAACGAGGACCGAAATTTTCCAGGTCATGGAATTCTTCAGGGATTTGGGAATGAATGACAGTCTAATAGTAAACGAGACAGAGGATTACGAAACTTTAGTTAACATGTCCAGAGGTTATTTTAAAAATCAATATGGGCTTCTGGAGAAAATGCCAGCACGAGTTTATAAGTTCGTATATATAGATGCTTTAATTTTAATATAATATTCAGAATTCATACTACAGATACATAATATAAATATGTAAATATGTAAATATGTAACATGTAAATATGTAAAAAGTGGAAATTCCGGAGCTGCCTCTGGGGGTATTATTAGTACAGCGGAAGATATGGGGAAATACATTTTATTCCATCTAAATAATGGCAGAGTTGGAAATAGACAAATTGTACCTGAAGTAAGAAATTAATAACCTAGACAAATGGATCGCTATAAAAATTACTAAAAATAATTTTTACCAAAAACTATTATTCTAAAACAGGATTTGTTTGTAGGACGTCCTGCAATGGACTCGGCGACCTTCTAACAATTTGGTGCTGTCGCAAACAAAATCTGTTGGTGGAAATGTTGATCAAGGAGATTTTGCGTACGGATTAGGTCTCTTTCTTGGAATATATGATGGTACATTGCATTAAATGTTATAAATATAGTACAGCCAGTACAGAGTAAATACATATCTACGGTTTTTTTCTTTAGGCTGGGCTGTAGTAGGTCATGATGGGGATCTATCCCCTTTCACCAGTCGCATGTCCATGTTTCCTGACAAGAAAATTGGATTTTTCACAATTATCAATGGTCCTGGTCTTTTACCAGAAGATACTGATCAGAGGATATTACACAACGATATATTTGAAATTCTAAGAAGTATTTATAAGCATATATTTATTGTATCTCCGGAAAATATTCAAAGTTTTCATATTCCATAAAGTTAAATTCTAAAGCATTTGCTCCAAAAAATTCTTTCAGCGGATAATCCAAAATTACCACTTTATCTACACTATCATAGTATTCAAGATAAGAAGATTAATGTGGAAAGAGTCAATTCAAAGGAGTCAAGAAACACTGGAACTTCTGCGAAGAAAGATGACAAAGAATTGATAGGATTGTATGGTCACCCTTATGAAAGTTCGTGAAATTCTGAGAAATATCCAAATATTTTCATTTGCATTACTGTTTGATGTTATTGCTCCCACAATTTATACGGATCATTTGTTTAAGGCGAGTTCACAATTCTTTACAATGAAACGGATTTAAATAATTGCTCACTCCAAATCCAATATGGACTTTGGGGTAAAGGTTGTTTAAGGACTTCATCAGAAGAAACTAATGTTTATCTCATTGATTGGTTCGGAGATATTGTTAAATTATTTTATGCCTACTCTGGAGGATCGCCAGTTGGGGAAATGAAATTAGACTTCAGAACGGAGAATTCATGCTTTTACATTGATGATGATGGGGAAATTGAGTACAGAAGAAACGCTACATTAGAAACTTTTCCTGTCATCCCATGGTCTAATAACAGTTGCGGACCAGAATATTTAAATTTTTTGTTAATATAACTATTGTATTTAAATATTTTCAAACATTGGAAAATTCTTTGTCTTTTAAAAATCTAATGTAAAATATATATCGAAATAAAATCAAGGCAATGATTCATGGAGAAAAACGGTGGCGTTGCTTTGCTTGCTGTGCATTGCTCACTTCTATAATATGCGATTGCTACAAGAGTTTCCAGAGAGCCGCGATGGTAAAGAGTCCGGTGTTTACAATCGTAACACATGGTTCATCACAATCAAATCGTCGTTTCTTTACATCCTCGATTTTCCAAGATATGGGAAATGATTAAATTGTGTCCGTCAACATTCAACAATAATTTTCCTCTTCATGTAGACAGACATTGGTAAATTTTCTAGAACTGCTAATGATTTTGAAATTAATAGTTTTTTGCAAATAATAGCTGCGAATTTCGTCAAAATGGAAGTGGATTCTCCTGAAGAGTCTTTATCTGTGAGAAATTTCATCGCTTCTCGTATACAAGAAATTAAATCCCTGTCCAGTCAAATAGGTAAATATTTCCTGGTATATATAAGCAGACTTGGAATCTTAATTTAATGGTTGCCGTAAATATACCTTCAAAATTGGGGAACTGGATATAAATTGTAATTATTATTTTTTTTATAAAAGCGGCAACTGGGACACCGGAAAGCAAAGGCCTAGCGTTTCAACATGTTCCCAAACATATGAGACGAAGAGCTGTCAGCCACAACCCAAAAAGACTTCCTCACAGACTCAGAGAAAAACATGTACGTCAAGTCACCAAAAGCAGTGGGGCAGTCATTAAGAAAACCAAGATTCCTAGTAGAAAATATAGAAGAAGAAAATCCAATTTACTCGAGGAATATAACCGAAGACAAAGAAATATTTCATGGATGGAAACTCATATATGGCACGCCAAAAGGTCTGTACAGTCGTACGTAATGTTTTTCATTTATAAATTGAGCCATGAAATATAGTTTTAATTTTTCAAAGTATTATTTACTAAGTATAAAATTATTTTTCCTCTTAGGTTTCACATGAAAGAAAAGTGGCAATGGAAAATTCCGATTTCTCCCTGTGATAAAGGCTATCGTTCGTTATACAGAGGTTTTAAAGACCATTGTGTGATGCAGGATTTGTCATTTTTCTCGTTTTTACAATTGTCCGGTACAAATATAGTGGAAATGTTTCAAAACAAATTTGAAAATAGTCAGGTTTTCTACAAAATGTATGAAAATGGTCGAAAAGAAGGGAGTATGCTGTTTTACAAAGATTCTGGTACTAAAATCGTTGGGCAAGTTCGGTTCATCTCTTTCGAAAGTTCGCTCATTCTATGGATTCATCCGTCTTTCAAGGAGGAAGTACTTGGAGAAATTATATCGCAATTTGGTCTTTACGCCGTTAAAGACAATAGCATTGTTGTGGTGTCCAACAATTTGAAGAAATGCAATGTTAACTCTGTAGTGGAAGAAGACAACATAGATTCCAAAAAACTTGTTCCTAAAAACCTTAATTTTCCCAGAATCTATAAGACTGAAAACATTTGCTTAACTGACTTGGGAGGAGGTCTGAATAGGATCCGGCTTTATGGCCCTAAATCTCTTTCTGTATTGAGAAAAGTACTGCAGCCAACAATTCTGGCGATTCGAGATACTGAAAATGAGACTTGGTGGGAACAGTGGTATCGGCATTCTAGTGAAACTTTGGTGCAGCAAAGAGAATTATGGGAATCGCTAAAATCCAATCACGAAGTGCCATGGAATACTGTTATTCCTCTTACAGTGAGAGATCCAAGAATGTTCCTACCAGAAAATAGAACAAATGTTGGAGCAATTGAAAGTACGGGAGATTTTGAAGAAAAGTTCAAAAATTATCAAGTAATTAGCCCTCTTTGGGACAACGATGTGCGAAATCGGGTGCTTAAAGAAAAACTGAAAGATTCAGACATTGCCAAATACAGATCTCAATTATTGATACCAGGTAAAATAAAATGGAAATGTTTGTAATATATTTATATGTATAATATATTTATATTTGTATATATGTAGAGAAATACATCCTTATTATTACTATTATTTTTAATTTCTGATCAATTATATTGAACAGAAAATAATGCTTATATCTCGTTTTTAAGGTTCTGAGCTAAACTTAGAATGGAAAGAAAATCAAGTTCCAGTCATTGTCGTATATCAATCAACTGGATGGGATTTAATTGTCCCTGCTGGATGGGCCATGTCATTTTGGGTTGCATTATCATACAGGTCTGTAATTTTTTAAATCTCAAGTTGGGTATATCCGTAAAAATAGAAAATTACGTATTTTGACTGTTTTCAATTATTTGCTATAATTTTTGTGTCTATCGATTTTTTTTAGTTGTGTAAGGGCTTGTGGTCTTCGCGATTCCATTCATTTTGCTTTTGAGCAAGGATCTATTCACGCTCCAGAATTCTTTGCTCCGGACACAGAAGCTGGCGCTTTGTTGCAATCAATTGAAGGTCGAGAAAACCGAGAGAATTTTTTTAGGAATCCTCCAGCGAAACGATCAAATTTTATCAAATTGGGATGTCCATTTTCATTTCAAGTAGACTGGGAAATTCTATTAAACTTTTGGAAGGAAGAGAATTGTGATGATAACATGATTAGCGTAATCCGAGACCCTGTTTTTCTCAACAGTGTGGATAAGTCAATCAGGAAGAACAATGAAAGTTACCTCTCATCAGGAGTCTTCGGTAATCTTATTGGTGTAAAAGTGGTAATAGAGGGAAAGGGTATTATCGAAGAAGGAGCTGTTATCTGTATCCCTGTTTCTACGGATTTTTCTGAAAAGCAGTCATATTCAGAGCCAATGAGTATAGACACAAACGAAGAGAAAAGAGAAGCTTTGAAAAACAAGCACGACAAAATGATGGCATTTTTAAGGAAGAAGCGAAAGAAGTACAAAGATTCAGATCGCGTCAAAGAATTCGATTCTGCAAATATATCGAAAACATTTAATGAAACAATGGAAGAATTGTGGCTTCCTGACTCTTTAACTTGTTTGCAGAATATGAGTAGAAAACCATTTGGCTTTGTCGTATTTGGCGGGGAAACGTATGCAATAGGAAAATGTTCTGGACTAGGGTTTTGTACTTTAGAAGGAATCAAAGATTTTATACGTAGTGACAGTAAGTTTGTTTTAATACGAAATTGTCGAAATACTCTGGAATACCGAAAAGCCTCATTACACATTTGTCGAATATAATTAGACAAGTATTGGTTTTCAAAATTTTGTGACGTCACATTATGTCACTTGTAGTTGCAGCAGATAATGCATCCATATCGAAAACGTCTTTCAAATCCCTGAAATAAATGCAAAATGGATTTTTTACATTAAAATTGTAATTTATTGTAATAATTCTACTAGCATAGGGATAATTCTAAAAATATTTTACAATCTTAGATAACTTACTGCAGAACCATACTAAATCCAACTGTGTACATTGGTGTACATTGTAGAATATCTGGATAAGTTTGCGTATTATAGTTCAGAGAAGTTTCATGAACTGTGAGAGGAGTCTCGAAAATGACATTATTAACATGTTTTAAATCTGCTACAGTATATTTTTCTATTTCTTCATATGTTTTAGTTTCCTTGAGTTGATTTATGTATCGACAAAATTCATAGCACACACGGACGGTGGAGCGTATTTCCTTAACGTACAATTTTAATGTTTTCACAGCTAATGTGAGTAAGTCCAATTTGTCAAGGACGATCATGCCTAAAATAACATCTGTGTCCGTATATGGTTCGAGGCGAATTGTCGGCGGTATTTCAGTGGTAGTTGCTTTAAGTTTGGCCACCAACGATGCAATCGGACCAAAGAATAATTCTGCGTAGCTCAGTATTTCGGGTAAATATTGATACTGGGTTTTCGAGTCTAGCATTTCGAAAGCGCGCCATGGTAGGTCGGCGTATTGAGGATCGGATGTTTTGTAGAGCACTCTTAGTGGTCGAGTGTGCGTCAGATCTGTACCCCAGGCCATATCTGATTTTAAATGATCGAAATTTTTCATTTTATTCATCTCATCCTTGTCTCTTCTGTATTTTCTCCCTTCTTTTTCTAAAGGAACCTCCAAAATGTGCTTATCCATCATTCTGACTATATGCATCCCTGCATCTCGCAAACGTTCCACTCTAGTTATTATTACCAAAATGTCCGACCACAGTAAAATACTTTGGCTTGCAACATTAGAAAAACGATTCCAAAAAGCTTTGTCACCCGATCCAGCCTGATAGAAGCAATAAGAGGACATCCAAACGTAAAGTCCTATCATTGTTTTCCCTTGAGATAAATCCGCTAGTTTTGTATCTTTCAACGGAAAGTGACGACTAAATGTTAATTCAAGAACTATCTCTTTCATCTGATCTATCATACTATTTATAATGCTGATCGGGTAATTTAGAGCTTGAAATTTCGACATATCGTTTGCAAATTGATTTAACTGCAGAAGTGAAAGTAAATTACATGACCATTTCACAAAAAATTAAGAAAAACAATTAGAATATTTTATTGATTTACCCTTGTGCTTTCATTCGCTTCGATCATCCCCTTCAACTGTTCCATAGTCTTTTGTGTTCGTAAATATATCCTAATTTTTTAAACAAACCGCAACTACATATGTTGCATTTTATATGCACTTTTTATATCTAATAGTAGGTATCAATTATTTTCAATTGTTTTAGCTACGTCATAAAACTTACGGATGAAGTTCGTCGCCATTAGATTGGACGCATAAAACCTTTTTCAGGTTGTCTATTAGCTTTTCCCAACAATTCTTTCTCTTTCGCCCCCCACTGGAACAATTACATGATTATATTAATTATATTATAAATACTTTCCAAATAGACTGTAAACATTTATATACATTGAACTAATACTTATTTGACTCTGCGTTTAACGGCGTAAGATGGGCTATTTCTGGTGTTTCGGTATCAGTGATTCTCACTTCCCTCCTAGGAATACAGTTTAATTTTGACATAATGATTAGAATTACAATAAAATTTAGTTTTTAATTCTTTAAATTGCTTGAGATAGATAGAATGCCAATGATAATACGAGTAATATAATAATGTCGGTATATAAAACATAAAAGTATAGTCTGGCCTGGAGAAAGTTTTTTCTGTCGTAGACAAAATAGAATTTGGAATTTATAATTAGTAATAATTTTATTTCCTTAATAATTCTTTGCTTGGCTGCGGTTGGCATGTCAAGCACGATTCTTTTATATAATAATATATTCAACCCTTCAGTCCCTCTGGTGTATTCCATTTGACATTTGCACGCGGACTAATCCGACATAATTATTATTATTATTACAAATACAACGGTAAAAAATACACATTTGAATTTTTTGCAGTTTTAATTATCTTAGCACTTAGATAAGTATTATTAACCGCGAGCAATTAATATTAGTAATAGGCCGGATCTTGCTTCAGCTACTTAAAATAAACTGAAAACTACATAAAAAATTTATAACTAATACGCAATAAATGGTTCATTGTTATCTATTGCTAAACATAAAATTTTTATTAACTTTTTCCTGTACAAATAATAACCTACAGCTACAAAACAGACTATTTAAATGTTTATTTTATCTATGCCTCATATAATAATCAATTGCTGTTGAGAAGGCTGCAAATCCAGCGGCTCCAAATAACCCAGCTTTAATACCAGCTGAAAAGTAAGTAAAGTTGCATTTTCAGATTAACTCGTAAATACGTGATTCTTGATCATAAACATTATAAATACAATGTAATTGAAAACAAAATAGTACCTCTTAAACCAATCATTCCTCCAGTTATTGCTCCAGCACTTGTTCCATTTTTCCAGTCACTCTTTGCACGATACTGCATCAAAAAAAGTGATATCTGATTTATAATTTACAATACGATATCAGATTCTATATAATTCAATTTAATTTATTTTTAAGGTGTAGCTTCTATTCAACTTGTATTATGTAATCATAAGTTGATTTTAAATTTCAAAAATTATTTACACTTTCAATGGCACACTCGACAGATGCAAACACAGCTCCAATTATAGCAAAATTTTTAGCGTGGCTCATAGTAGTAACCTTCATTTCTCTAAAGACTTGACGAGCTGTTTGCTGTTGGGCATCCGGTCCAGTTACTGTAGGATTCACGCTAGCAGAAAACAGTCCAATAACACCACCAAGTGCGTAGCCTGTGTAATTCCAAAGCCAAAAATGCAGTAAGACTTAAACTAAGTTTAATTATATTATGTCAATTCTATGCCTGTTTGTAATAGCAGAGCCATGTAAAAAGATGATTTACCCAAGACACAACTCATGAATGATTTAAAAATACAGCTTTCAAAGGCAGCCTCCACCATTTTTTCTTCATTCGTCTTTATAACTACCGGTCCATAGGTTCTAGGTATTATGATATTTTCCCGGATTTTTGGCTCTGAGCTCATTAGAGCGAACATGATTTTTTGCACCTCCTCAGGAGAAAGAAGAAATTTCCCGTCCGAAGTCCTCTGAGTCATTTTATTTCCAGTATATTAGCTATGATGGATTGGATATTAGAAAGTTTGGTCAACCAGTACGAGTGGCCAGCTAAAATTCCAAAAAAATGCCAATTAATATTTATAGTTAGCTTGATTATTGTTAACAAGCAAGAGTGAAGCCAGGATTTTTATTTGGGGGAGGCTTGATAATTTAAGGCTAATAATTCAGCTATAATTCGTGCGAAGCTAGAAAAATTTTCCAATTTTAAGTCCAACATGGATGAAAAATAGCTCATTACGCGCGAAGCGCGGAACATTTTACCTACATGTTGCTTATTTTTCAAAACAAAATCCTTTTTTAAACGGCATTTGGGGAAGGCTCAGGCCTCAAAGCCCTCTGAATACGCCCATGTTAACAAGATATTTCACATTTTACACACAAATTAATTGTAATTCTAAACTTTTCATAGTACACAGTATTTTATTTCGATACGACACTAAATTTATAATGTATAAATCAGTTAACCATTTTTCTCCCATATACTATACATGGATGTAAAGTAAATAGGGTACTTGCCAAATCACAAGTACACATTTAGTTCAACTTCCTAATATTGTTGAGTTAATGAACAGTGGAAATAGTTGTAATAAAAACTAAAATTGTTTTGAAAACGAAATTCAAGAATCCTTTATCTAGAACAATTTTATTTACTCGACTTCCTACGGTATCGGTAGTGGATAAGATAGGATCCGACAGGCAATGGTATTTTTGTCCAGCAATATGAATTCAGCGCTGATGGAATGTTTTGAATAGTATCCATAGTCACTTATGGTCAATAAATCAATAATAATAATACTGCGTTTGCTATAACACAGGCCCACGATAAGTCACGAAACACTTTCCTGGAAGTCATTCAAATCTTTGCTAACCACTAATTGCTAAATACATTAGCATTCTTAAACGTTTTGTTAAAAATAGTTGAATTTTCGTCCAATAATTCATTAAAAATCCAAGAAATAATGGCTGACGAAGTTCTCAATAAAGGAGGTCTCTACCTTGATGAGATGACTAAAAGATTTCGTGTGCTTCACCCCGATAATCACCAGCTGACGCATGAACTCGTATCTCAGTGTGAAGAATATCTGAAAAGTAAAAAAATAAACATTTAATTTTTTTTGGTATATTACAATGAAATCGATTAATTTAAATTCGAAAAAGAATATATATACTCACACTCACCCAAAAATTCTACACTATCAACACATGGGAAGAGATGAAATTAAATCGCAGAGAAATCGAACTTCGTGTAATATCCCTCTCTCGCAAACTCTATCTCCGATGGATGTTTGAGATGAGATTATTCTTCTCTGTACTATTTTACAGCTTCTTGACACAAATGGCTATATGACATTGTTTTTCTTCTCCTTTTTCATTTAAATATAATTTTTTTCCTTCCAATAGGTACAAGAGTATTTCAACAAAATGCCCATGGATTTATTGATTTACTGAGGTCGATGTCGGAAAGTACTGACCGAGAGCGTCTGGAAGTGATTGGCAAAAGAAGTCGATTGCTCATGGAAACTTCGGAACGAAATGCGGCTCATGAAAGGATGGAAGCTATTTTGGCTGAGAAAGAAGCTCAATTAGAAAGACTTAAGGAGTACCACGAATCCCTTCGTAGATTTGAGCAAGAACAAGAAGAAACTATTCTGTGGCTGACGAAAAAATAGTTATTTTTCTTGTATTTGTTGCAATGTACAATGTTCGCTATTTACATGTCATTGTCAGTTAAAAATTATTGCATTCATTAATTTAGTCTAAGATCAAGAAAACTATGTGGGTATTGAACCAACTATATTGCTAATAAAATTAAAAGGTTAGAAAGACAATGTATAGTTAAAATTTTGTTAAATTATTGTTGTTTTTACATTCGCTGATAACATTTTTACATTTGTATAAATTATTTTAGTGTATATTTTTCTGCATTCATTTATCGATATCATAAAAATGACTGCCTCTGCAACTTGAAATGGAATAGAAGGTGAAGATCTCGGGTGATGAAGATAAAGAATTATTACGTTTTTCACTACACATTGCAACTTAAATCATTGAAGATTAGAATTTACACATGAACAACCAATCCCATTTTACTTTCCTTCACGTCCCATAGCCCATATCTTCAAAAATCTTTTTCTATCAATTATAATTCCTGAATCCTCGATTTTGCTTCAGTTGACCTACGTCATTAATAAAACATAAGTACCTACTACAAGCTCGCTTATATAATAACGTTATAGCTTATGTTTAAATGTTGCGTATCCTTTGCTAGCCATGATTTCATCTTCAATCATATCTTAATCATAACCAGGACAGGGCCAGTAAAAGCTAATTATATATTTTGTATAACAATATAAACCTTGTGTAGACGTCCTGTACATTATATGAACTATATAATAATATTAATTTACCGACTAACTGTATTATGTATATAATATGCTTCCTAATTACTTAACACTGATATTATGATTATGACAAAGGGTTATACATAAACTTGTGCTGCGTGAGCCGCAGCAGATTCAATTATCCCATGCATTACAGTAATTACTTAGAGACGGAATAATAATTAATTGTGTAAGCGTATTGAAGGAGTGGAGTAACGAAATGCAATGCAGTAAAGCACAGATTGAATATATTTAGTGCAGGATAAAATTACATTAATACTAAGTTCTGGGGATTATCATTCATTTCATTAATTAAAGTGTGCTTATCTTTTTCTGCTGGTTACATCCTCAGAAAGTTTTATTGTCACATTGGTGTATAATAAATCGATAACTCTCAGATTGCACATGTTATAGGATGAAGATAGGAGGACAGTGTAAAAATTCAACCTTTGCTCCATTGAGTAAGATGTATTATTGAGCACTGCTTTTTTCGTTAATGTATCTGTAGAGAAGGCAGTCAGAATTTCTAGGTGCAGGGTTCAAGATGTGGGGTTTCAATTCAACGTTTTCTTTCTTACTTTCATCATTTGGCTATTTTTATGGGTCACAAGACGATATTTTGGTCAACACCACTTATGGCACTGTCCGTGGAATATTGTCAGAGTCCCGAAATGATAGACCGTATTACAAATTCTTGGGGATTCCTTACGCAAAATCTCCAGTGGGGGACTTGCGTTTTCAAGTAAAATCTTAAAAGTCATTTTGTAGAGATTCTTGTTGTGCACGATCGTAAATCACATAATACAAAATAGAATCTCAAGATTTCGTCTCATATTCTGTATAGGCTCCCCAAGCACCAGAGAGTTGGGAAGGAATCCGAGATGCAACAGAGTATGGACATCAATGCATTCAAGTAGATATGATTGCCAAAATATCTTACGGAAATGAAGATTGTTTATTTCTCAATGTATTTTCCCATTCTGTAAGCAAAGTTTAGCAACATATTATTGCACTGTTATTTTAATCGTTACTATATGCGGAATCAAAAACATGTTTTCCCTAAAAAATGAAACGATTCTATAATATAATTTTACGATATTCCTGGTAATTCTAATATTACAGTATGACAAAGGAGAAATTGGAAATACTTCAGACTTTCAAAAAAATGAGCTAAATCCAGTTATAGTCTTTATACACGGCGGTACGTGATTCTTTGATATGAAAAAGAATACTGATGTGTTCAAAATAATTTAATTTGATTTTCTTCATAGGCAGTTTTATGTTTGGTGGGGCTCATATCTACAGAGGGAAATATTTCATGGATAAAGATGTCGTTTTAGTCACAATTAATTACAGGCTTGGTGCTCTAGGTATGAAAACCAAAATAGAAATTATAATACAATTATATTGAAATTAAGATTTTAAAATGATTTAGGGTATGTATGATATGTAATTTTCAATTGTTTCAAGGTTTCTTGAACATGGGAACTGAGGACATTCAAGGAAACATGGGGTTGAAAGATCAAGTAATGGCACTGAAGTGGATCAAGGAGAATATAAAACTATTTGGTGGGGATCCCGAAAGAATTACGATAGTTGGTGAGAGTGCTGGTGGTGCAAGTGTCCATTACCATCTTCTTTCGCCAATGTCAAAAGGTTACAAGCCAACAGCATGGATTATCATATCGCAGTTCAAGACTTTGAATAATTTCCTTTTCATGGTTCATGCCATACATATTAAACAAATGTCTTTTAGGCCTTTTCAGTCGAGCAATTTCTCAAAGTGGTACCGTGTTCTCATTTTGGGCATTTAAATCTAAACCCCTCGAACAAGCCAAAAGATTTTCTGAACAACTCAACTGCAGCTCCGAAGATATCCAGGAAGTAACTCGCTGTATTCGTAATGCAACCAAAGATGAAATAATTGATACTCACTTAGAAAGTGCGGTAATGCCATTAATATTATGAAAATAATTAATATTACTATAAGTAAGAATTTATAGGTGTAAAATTTTCAATGTAAATTGTCTTGTCTGTCCTGTAATTCTAATTTTATTATCGGTTTAACCCACTTTTTTTTTTCATCCTTGTAGTATTTTTTCCACGATCAACATTCTTTGTACGCTCCAACAATTGAGACAGCAGGAAACGATTTCTTTCTTAGTGAGGAGCCTGTAGAAATTATTAAATCCGGAAGAGTTGCGAATGTTCCTTGGATTAATGGTAATTTAAAAATTAATTAATTACACTGTTATAATAATTGTTTTAACAATTTAATCTTATTCTCATTTTTAGGCGTAAATTCAGAGGAGGGGTTGGTTTTGGCAGCACGTGAGTTTTGCTCAAATTACATTTATAGGTTTTCATGTAAGATTTACGACATTAGTAAAAGTTAACGTCTATGTTTGAAATTGTTTATTGTTTGTAGCCATTCTGAAAAATGACACAGTTCGTGAGGCTTTAAATGCCAATTGGACAAAATGGCTGCCAGTTCTGTTCCATTTCGACGAGGAGCCACATAAAGAGGAAATAGCCAACAGAATTCGTGAATATTATTTAGGCTCTGAATTTGCTGACATTAGTATGGACAATCTGGACAGTTTCACCACTTTTGTCAGTGACAGGGCATTTTTTCAAGGATTGCATTACACGTCCCTTTTACATGGAAAATACTCGGAGGCACCCATTTATCTCTACATGTACGCTTACCAGGGCGTCTTCAGTGTAGCTCGACTTTTCTTTGACTTGTCGAATTCCGTACCACCGGCTGCTGATCTTGTTGTTACATTAGGTTGGCGATGGATTACGTCGAATATTTTTGGAGCGGAGAAGCCGAAATATGGTATGGGC
>JAAAYG020017002.1:0-20310 GCA_009936455.2 Tomocerus minor
AAATCGATTAAGGAAAAAGCCTAGTGGAGACTCCTTGCGTGGAGGCCCGAAATAATAACAGTTTACCCTCCTTGGTTAGGACCAAACTTTTTCCTACTTGTTCCGAACCCCTCAAAATATCAATTCTTTGCCAAGGATATTGGATCCTCCTCCCTTCTTCTTTGCCAATTCTTTAAGGGGAAGGGGGAGGGAGACTATCTAAAAGATTATATAAATAATTCGCTATAAACATTAATATAAAATTAAATAGTAATTAATTGGCACCTTACTAACAGAGTGATAGTTTCTTGACATTCCACCTTTCACCTGGGGGTTGGGCAAGGGGTCAAGGGTCGATGGGTGTGCACGGGTTTCACTTTCACTGAGTAGAGTACTCGAAGTGTTATATATTCTATACTAGCCTCGTATCAATAGTTTTCTATCAAGTTCGCTACACATTCATTAATATTGACACCAATAATCGTAGTCCAGCATGGAATATGCTCGATCGTTCTCCAGATCTTGACAAATGAACTGAATGATTACTGTGCACTATATACACTCTACAAATAAACAGATCGGGAATTTTGGCAATAATGGGAATAATGGAGTATGACGGCAATGTGCACAGTCGGTATGCAATATAAAAAAATCCCGTTGCTGATAGCTAAAATAACAATAATATAACAATAATAGCTAAAAACAACTAAATAGCTACAAATGAATTGAAGTGCTTTTAATTACTCTTTTAGAAAGATGAGTGTGGAAATTCAAATTATATTATCATTGGGCAATCATTTTACAGACTTCATTTTATAATATTCAATTCATTATCCGCATTATGCGGTGGCAGCAAATTATTCAACTGATATACTAATAATAGACATCGCAATTTGATTTTATCTCCTTAAGTATTTCCAAGTATTACTAACGAACTGCATAGATCAGTCCCTGCTTATTTACATTGGAAAATATTATCTTCTATTCTACACTGTATTGACATAGACAGACACAGACAGGAATTATAAATACTATAATTCGTTTGGAAATACAAATGAAATTATTGAATTCGAATGTGTTAGTGTGCTGCTTCTACTTTACTAGGAATACCTAGATAGATATAGCTAAGCTATGTTAGAAAAGAATGCTTTTATAAAATATTAACAACACAGACTAATTATTAGTGCATAGGTTGTATATGTGTAGTTGTATTGTATAGGGTTTATAACAAAAGTTGAACATCGATAAATAAAGACGACACAAATAACGTAGCAATTCAAATGTCAACGTAGGTCCACTACAAGATAGGATTTCAATTGAATAGGATAAGATAGTATTGTACATACGGTGGTTGGTAATATCAGTTAAGCGAAGTATTCTTGGGGTAGAGTATGTCGTAGTGTCCCGGGCGGTACAAAAGATGAATTACTGGCTCAGTTGACTCAGGGAAGTCATGTTGAGCTCCTTCACCCCGATCCATGTAGACCACTCTGACAGCAATTCCTAAAGCCTTCGTTATAGCGCAGATGTGAATGTGATCACTCTCCTTATACATTGGTTCGACTTCCAATTGACAAAATTCAGAAAGTGTACGATCGCCATCGATAAAATTAGCGTAAAAGTCTTCAGAATTTCGGAGTTCAGCAGAAGTTAAGAGCCGCAGGTAGACAACCAAATAGTCAGCAAAGCTTTGCTCAACGAAGGCTTCATTCAATTCTGCTTCAGTCATGCCTTTTGTCACCTTATCGACAATCTAAGACCAAATGAAGGTATTTCATTTCATTATTGGGTCATGAAACCACAAGGGACCACATTTTCAAATCATGGTAAAATTACGATATCGTATTTTTCATGGATGTCTTTTCATTTTGCATTGTAAAATATTTAAAAATAAAAATTTTTCAATGGAGAATTTACGACCTTAATTTTACGATGTTTCAAAAATATGGCCCCAGTAGTATCAGAAAGTGGAATTAAGTGGATGGTCGATATATAATAAACAGGGACCATATTTTCGTAACATCGTATTTTCCATGGATTTTTTTTTTGAATTGTAAAATATTTAAAAGTCGAGGAAAAATGGTCGTAATTTAATGTTTTGAAAATATGGCCCCACACAGAGTACAAAGAGTAGGCACGCCGCACAAAACATTACAGTTGGTATTATTACCTCGACAAAATTATCGTAGAAGTCGTCAACGGTGAACTGAGTGAATCCAGCCTTCGTAAAGATATCTTTTGAAGCAACCACAGTTTCTCGGAAACCTTTACATTGGTTGGGATTCGCAATAAGTCTTTCCAATAATCCATAGCAAAAGGCTCGAAAGAAACAGTTTCCATCCGGTCTCATTCGACGTAAGTTGTCGTAAGTCTTATTTATCTCATGAATCTTTCCTGTGTAAATAGGGTCTTCTGAGTAGTCAGGTAATAAAACTGATAATGGCTCCTTCTTTCCGACTAATGGAATAGAAGAAGATATCTAAAGAAAAATAACATTGCTATTCTCTTTTCACATCAATGATAAATATGTAAAGACTAGAAAGAGATAAGCAAATGCGAATATAGTAAGAATATAGTAGCACATTAAAGTATTTTCATAATTTGAACAAGTCGTAAGTACGAAGTACCTCTTTATCAATTGCTTCCTGTTGTTTGATGATCAGTTCATCTCTCACAGCGTTGGTGTCGATTTCGTCTTGAGTAATAGAGCTCATCGTGCCTTTATTAATGCTGGCGAAAGAGAAACCACATTAAACAGTCTCCATTAATTAATTCCGTGTTTATTTCTATTTTTTCTGACTGCCATTGAAACCCAATGTTAATCGAGGTATATAAGGACCAAACCTCTGTTTGTATATGCAAAGTTATATATTAAAACCCATATAGATATTAACACTAACAGAATGTTAGAACATTGACAGCTCAACAACGCAAAGGAATTAAAACTCCATAAAAATTAGAAAATGAATCTTACATTACTTCACCGCAACAGACAACAGCTCAATTTACAGTTTCGGTACTTCCGGAGACACGGTGTGTTATATTACGCTGCTTGTGACGAAGGCAAAGAAATCTTCCTCTATTCAAAATTACGATGACAGCAATGACAAGAGCTTTCGAATGAAGGACGAAGAGACTCTCAAACACTCCGCTATTTTTTATTAATGTTAATCTGTTCTCTTTCAATCGTCCTATCTTTCAAAGAAGCTCAAGTTATCTTCCAAACAAACTACAATTCGAATGAAACCGGGAGAATGCAATCATTGCTCAATGGACACCAATCATAACTGTTAGCGCCGAGTAAGCCCAAGAATAGATTTTTCTTGTTTCGTACTTGTTTCCTTATGTTTATTGCAATGTACTGTTGAATATGGAAGTGGCCTCAACATGCCCCCTTTCCTCATTTATGTAATGTTTGTGGATGATATGATGGCATCATATCAATATCAATGCAAAACAAATAGTATTGATTATATTATTTCCCACAAAAGTATTGATAGCCCCTCAAGAATTAAACATCCAACAATTATTAAATTATTTCATAAACTGTAAATTGAAAATTAATTACAGCAACATCTACCTGCCTGGCCGCTAGTTTGCTAACCGGTTGTTTTTTTGATTGGAGTGAACAGCGGACTTCATGAAGTAAGTATGCCTGTAATGCCCCAATAATGTATAAATTCCGCTCCTGTGTAGTTGCTTTGAATAATGAGACCGCGTTTCCTTAAATGTTCATATTCGATGCTAATTTTTTTAATTAGAACTGAGTTCCTTTTGGTCAAGTCAATTCAGTCATTACTTGAAGTATGATAATAGGCAAAATATTATTTATGGAACTTTTAATACTCTATGAATGAGTAGTTGACTACCTAATTTTCCATGGCCTTTTGCAGTGATTGTTAACGGTTTGGTAATTCAGTGAAAATTTTATTTCAAATGGTTAAGGTTAGAGTAACATCCTCGTGCCTGAGTGGCCTGACCATGGGAAATGATAACAACGGAAATAATTTTAATCCGATTTCCATGCATCAAGTGCCACTGCCAGTACCAGATCCTAGTTCTCCTCGTCCTGTAGTCTGCTCGTTACCGGGTATAATGAGAAGCATGCAAAATAATGCAATAATTAGAATTGCGGATGATAATAATACTGGTAGCAAAACCAAGCGCCGGAGGGGAAGACCTAGGAAATTTGAAAAAAAAATAGCCCCTCTCCGAAAAACAAAATTATGCATTCACAGAAAAAATGATAGTCACAAACGAGGAAGACCAAGACGATGCACCTTGTGCTTAGAAGATAAACTTTTGATAAAAGAAAATGGAGGAACTTTTAAAGGTATTGTTGATTGTTGTGAATCTGTCATCTGTTGATATAATGAATTGATTCAGTAGTTCATGTTTTTATTTACGTAAACTTGGAAGGGTCTTTCATAATATTTTATAGGTTTGTTACGTACTCATTTTTATTTTTGAAAGGTATGTTTCTGATAGATTAATTTTTACTGCAAAAAATTAAATAATTTGTGGTGTTGGGGTAAGTTAGAATGTACCATAATTATTCGCACATAAAATTAGTAAAATAAAACCCTAATATGGACGAAGCAAAAGGACTAAAATGACGCCTCAATTTACTTTGGTGAGTTGAGGCGTAGGAGATTTTTCGTTTCACTTATTTTATGCAAAGCAATATTAGGTAATTAGCTGCATGCTGCACAGGATATTTTATAATATCAGTTTGAGTTTTAATTTTATTAATGACCAGTCACTCCTTTATGTAGATTCTGCTGGATGCAATCTCACTATTCCCAATGCAGAAAATCCAGCGTCTAAAACCCTTGTCGAGGATATCCCGAATCTATTCTACATACTTGGACCGGGCTCTTCAATATTCGCTCCCTATAGTGAACACGGTGAAATGACTGAAAACACTTACGAAACAAAGGAAGACACTAATGAGGAGCCAGGAACTAATAAGCAGCTCCCTTTGATATTGTTTCCTTACAAAAAAGGTACATCAATTATGGGTCAGGAATCAGAAGTTGAGCCTTTTTGTATATGTAAATATATCATGATTTTGTGCAAAATATTAATCGGACTTACCTAATAATAATATGTAGATCTGTTCACACCAGGGAGCCTTTTAATTGTCAATGACTATAACTCCATTGACGGTGTAATGGCAGTGCCGCTGGATAAAACAGAGGAATTTAATTCTTGCTTGGGTAGGTTCCTTTTATAGCGAGAATTTTGGTTGTTAGTACGGACATAGTCGCAATAAATATTGAATATTTCATAAATGTTTTTGATTGACAGACAATTGTCATCCATTATTATCTGACATAATGTTCTCCAACTATACGGAGACTACGACTAGGTATTCTGTTCCAGATACAGAAGTACAAATGGCGATGAATAATAGTTTTCATTTTGTAAATTACGTATATGGTGAGTAATGAATTCCTTAAGCTAAAACCAAACTAAAACTATAGTGCCTCCCAGTTCAGATTTGTCAGTAGAAACAGTTCCGATTTAATTTTAACTAAACTTGGCCGAGAGTCATGTCGGGGATTTTCTTGAGCCGTTCCAGGTCCATTTCCATGTGCCATCCAGTCACATGGAAATAATGGTGCTCGTAATCATAGTTTCCGATCGATACTAGCTAAACTTGATGATATCAGTTCCCCCATACTTAACTTATACTTTCAAGTTCCCGTTGTACTTGTTTGTACTTAGCTATTTTATTGACCTATTTTGATTTTGCTATTTGACCTATTTGGATTGGCCTTATTGACCCATTTCCTGGAGGACAATTGGCAGCGCCTAGGGACTTTGAATTTCGTTTAATCCCTTGAGAAGGGTTTTATGTATTGTACCCGGGTCACATAGTATCACATTTATGTCATGTAATGTAATGTATATAACGTATTTCTTGTCAACTTTGGTAATTGTATATATGTTGCAGAGCAAGCTTACAATATTACGAATATCATTCGGCAATTCGTGCCCTATGCAACCGAATTTAATGCAGATGGGATTGAAGAGAATCTTCTCCATGAAAACAACTGTGGTACTAATTTGATTGGAGACTCTGGAACGCTGTCCAACGACTTGAAAAGCAGTATAGTTGAAAATGTGTCACACCAGGAAAATAGTTTACATCCAGTCACCGAAAAATCAGAACCGTTAATAACTATAAAACTTGTGGAGGTGACAGCTGCGGAAGCCTTTAATGCAACATTCAAAATTACAGGAACGTCCGTGCTACATGAAACAATAAATGCCTATTGTCACAGTATTTTGGTAAATGATCTCTAATTGATTATTTATGAATTCATTTTTTTAATTTTGATACAATTTGCATTTACAATTTGCAGAGATATCGATAAGTACAAATTAATACTATGCGACTCCATGAACGACTCCAAAGAGGGTATCACTCCTAAAAGGATTTACTCCTAAGGAGGGAATTAATTCAAAGACAGACTTTACTCCTACGACGGAACTTACTCCAAAAGTAGGAAGCATTCATTAGGTGGAATCCTTCCCATTAGCATGACATTGCATTCACTACTGCAGTTCACTCCTGTAGGGCAATGAAATTAAAATGCAATACAATTCAGATGTTCTTTACATTTAAAATTACATTTATGCGTGACAAACATATGATTATAATAGAATCTTATATATAATATAATATTACCTATACACATAATTATATTTTTGATTCATACTTATGGAGTAGTTATTAAAAATGTAAATAAAGAACGTCTGAGTTGTATTTGCATTGCATTTTAATTTCATTGCCTTACAGGAGTGAACTGTAGTAGTGAAAGCAATGCCATGCTAATAGGAATGATTCCACCTAATGACGAGTGCTTCCCGCTTTTGGAGGAAGTTACGACGTAGGAGTAAAGTCTGTCTTTGGAGTCATTTCCTCCTCAGGAGTGGTTCCTTCTTTGGAGTCCTTCCCTGTCACCATACTATGCGTTAAAGCATTTATTATTAAGAAGTAGTATCCCTTCTTTATAACTTCCTTTTGTCTGTCTGTCCGTACATACGTCCGTGGGTACGTTCGTCCGTCCGTTTATACAATAACTCAAAACGGATGCTGACGTCAAACTTTCAGGATATGTTCTAGGAGTATATGGGAAAATCCCATTAGAAAATAGGATTGCTCCGGCTATCCATTCCCCTTCTGGGGATGGAAAATTTTTATGTCACTAACAATACCTAACACCACGAGCAAGAACGAACGTAGTTTAAACTAACCGCCGCTTCTTTCCTACTCCGCGTACAAGGGTTTATTTTAACTATCTATCTATTTTTTTTAACTATCAGGTGAATGAAGTAAAGTGTAAAGAAATCTCTAATTTTGTAGCCTTACTTGATAATAAATATGTGTGACAATCTTTGATTTCGACCATAAACATGACGATGAAGCGGAACAATATTTGTGGTAATGTTAAATCGTTTTGATTTTATTTGTTTCAGAAACGTTCTTCTGCCGATTTTCGTTGCTTTTATAGAAATCGTTTAGTACGACCCACGGACACTGTTGTATCCCTCCACATGGAAGAAGGGGACATAATACGCTGCTTCGACGCAAAATTTATAGAAACTTATACCGGTAAGCTTATATTACTATACGTGCCAATTGATTGTCTTGGATTGAAGTGGCAATGTTTTGATTATTAAAGTTTTATAAGCAGTGTTGTGTGAAGTTTGTAAAATAATGTATCCACGTGAAATTAAAATGCTATATTTATGGTTTCAGTGAACTGTCTTGTGCCGTTCATGGAAAGGCACGGACTTACCGCCAAAAAAGAGTCATTCATAGACGAGCTGTTAAATCTCTCCCCATCATTCCCAAGAGGTTTACAATCAATTAAAAATAAGAAAAAGGGCAATGGTAATTCTTGTGCTTATGTTTACATATATCTTAATTTAATCTTTGAGCACATATTCGGTGGTCAAATACGTAGTGAGATAAGTTGCAAAATATCTTTTTATCGTGTGAACATGAAAGTACCTTTAACTTTTACAAGGATAAGAGAACATATAAAAGTTATAGCTCTGTTTTCCTGCTTTGTATACTATTGATAACCCCAAACTAATGTTATTATACTTGTTTATAAATAAAACTAGGAGGAAATTTTATCGCTTCCCTCAGTGATGAAGATTTCAATAGTCATATGAGACGACTGTTGTCCCTCCCTCGCCGAAAATAACTAGATTTATCAGAGTAGATGAATCGAACAACTTTTTGTCAGTAAGATAATTTATAGATCTAACGTTCTGACTTTCTGACTCCCTCTGTTTTTACATTCCAAATCAAATCATCTCATTGCTTTATTGTCAAGTTGCTTCAGGGATATCAATACGTGATTCTCTGTTTTCCAGTCTCAGAATATTATTACCGCTTTACATGGAGTAATATAACAGTATATATTTTATACATAATATTTAAGAATCGATACGCACACCGATAGTTTATTTAAAAGTAGTAGGTTTAATAATAATTAGCAAATCGACAGTTAGTCGCGGTTTTTTGGCACTTCCTTGTAATGACCAATGATACATTTTTAATAACACTAAAAGGCCCTTTTTTGAAAATGTTTTTCGAGTATTAGTACTTAACGTTAAGTTTGACAAAACGGAATCCTATATTTTGATGAATTTAGGAGATTTAACTACGTTATTCGTGAGCTGAAGATTATATGTTATCATATTGTATGAATGTACGTTTATTATTAGTTCGTGTGTATGGGTATTTCGACTGATATACTGCAATAAAGTCTGAAATAGGGAGAACAGTATATGAATTTGTGTACTATTAATTATATTTATTATAATTATATTAATTAAGAACTAACACGTTAATTAAATTGATTTAAATGTTATATTTAGACAATATTAATGATTTCAATGGGAGAAATGTTAATTTGTTCAGTTCAGTCTTCACATTGTTTTTCAACCTTTTGTAATTGTAATATGTAATTCATGTAGTGATTAAGTAAAGTGGTACTGGTGACTGTAAATATTCTGTATAACTTACAATGCAATGAGATATCTCGCACATACACACAATACTATGTTGATAGATTCGCAAGGATTTATGGTTTTTCATACAACGTTAATAGTATAGTATAAAACCACAAAAGTTGGATATTGCCTTGTACTAATATTTTTTGCATTGTAACAAAAATGGTATAATTCAACGTTTACAATCCAGCGTTACTTATTCATAGCTATCTGCACGTATATTATTATCATCAATTTTATGCAGGATACATAAAACAATGATGAAAGGCTTCTCTTCCTTAGGCAGACAGAGTGAGTCAGATGAGAAGATAATGTTGCAAAATAGCAAGACATCAGAGACTCGCCACAAAATTCTTTGTCTAGCTCTGCGCTGTCGCTGTCAAGCCTCCCTATTTTAATACCTTCATCATAAAACTTACAATAATGCTAACAATGGGAACAATAACAGATAGGTTTTGCTTGTGTTCAACTAAGGGGTGAGCCAAAATTGCAACGAAAACGAATAGTTAAGCTAAGCGTATCTTAAAATGGTTATAACATGAGACGCCGGAAATGAATGTGAAATGGTCCACTGCATTTCTTGCCATGCCTTCAGCTTAGCGCTTGTTGACGCTTGCCTAATTGTATTATTATACACTTACCTGTGCTTGTGTTGTGTGTAGTCAGTGGCCATTATATTATCTTGCACATATTATTGTGCATTTTATTACTATATATTACATTGATGTAGTGATTCATAGTATGTTTTACTTTCGTTTTAACTCAAAGTTGATTGTTAGTCTGTTCTAATCTTTACATAAGCAAACACTGTATTTAATATGGTGGCCTGAATTATCATTATCTAACTTTGTGATCTTTCTCATTTATTATCAAATTTAGTAGTTCGATCAAAACAAAAAGTTGTAACAAACTAAAGCAAGGTGGAGAGAAAGAATGACGAGCTACAGATTGTTCGTGTTGTGTTTGGGTGCTTTTGCCCTAATAATTTTACAGGTTGAATCAGCTCATTCCCCTAAGAATAAGTACTTTCAAGACCAGGACAAGTCTTTCAATGCTATTGGTAAGAAAATAATTTCATCTCTAACTTTTCCACTGTCTGCAATTAGGATTAGATTGACTTAATCATTTAGCAGCGTATGTAGTTTGTAATGATACTACATGAAGTTATATGTACCTTTAATGGAAACAATTATTTATGTGTACCTAAAACAACAAGATTTTGCCAGAGATTTCTTTTTATTGGTAATCTCAAGTGTGCCGGTGATGTACAGTAGAATATGTCTTTTCAAAATGTAGGATTGAATCCTACATCTCTTGATACTGATATTGTGTACTGTGAATTACTGTGCTAAATATAATGATTGTTAATGATTCGAGCAGCCTCAAAAAGTATTTCGATGGGATGCCGTAAGAAAGTTGTCGGAAGTGCTGTATTACTCGGGGGAGTCAGAGCCTGTCAAAGCGCAAAACCACTCAAACCGTCAGGAATTCTGAAAATGGGCAAACTTTTATGCTCAGCAGAAGGATGGGGGATTTGTTCACACAAAGATCGATTTGTTGATCAACTCTCATGGAAGTCTGACAAACTACCAGCAGGATGTTTCGCCTTCAGATATGGGTGAGTGAGCACGCGAGTCACTTGTCTTGAAACTTACTTGAGCTTAAGTCTGACTGACTTCAAATACCCAGTTTATGACGCATTTTACCTTTTTACCTAACTTCACATAAAGTGGTAAATAAGTTTCAAGATGCAATCTCATTCTAATGCGCTATAATATAACTTTATACTGAATAATGTGCATTGTGCACATACTATACCACATCATTGCATTGAGCCTTGAAGTAATAATAAGGTAATATTATAACGAAAAGTATCATGTATATATAGACTGACAGTATACCTTTACGTTGTATTTAGTTGTTTAGCTCACTTCTGCTCTATGCTGTAAAACAGCAATAAAGTAATAAATAAGCCCAGCATCTTGATGTAAATAATTATTTACGCCTTTTAATGTAGTATTATGCCATATAATGGCAGATACAAATGTTAATGTTACTGAATTCCTATATTATATGCACATAAAGCATTTGATAGATACGCAATAAGAGAATCACTAAAGCGTGATCATTTGTGACACATCTATTCATAGCCTAGGTATGAATTTACTGCGTATTTTATTGATGGTGTTACTATAATAGACGCTCGTTATTTAAAATGTGCTTGCACTAATTGGATTTGGAATATTGATTATTTGTACTATAGATATTTAAAATTTAGTAGTTCAATTACCCCTTCTGGGATAAAGCGTTTTGTAAACATGAGCTACATTATTCAGAACTTATTTACATATTGGGAGAAAAATTGTTAAATTACTAATTTGTACTATTCTCATTTTATCAAAACAATTCTAACATGCAGATTGACTTTAATATCTGTATGTAGGTGTATGTACCTACCCATTTATATTTTACCTCACAATAGAGTTGTCTTCGCGCTTATAGAATTGCTCATTCACAAACTGTTGCTAAAAAGGATATTTTGAGGGACATGCCTGAGGCACATTATTTTCTTACGTGCATAAATAAACTAAATAAAAATACTTATGTACTCTGTAGACAGCATTAGAACGGATAACAGTGTACCAGCCAATTGCGAGTGATGCCATTATTCTATGACTAGTAATAATCAGTCATAGTCATTGCCTGCACTGCAATTTTTGCAGATAAGTAAATAGTAGAAGAATTTGGATTCATTACCACGTCCTCCTCCTCCTCTCACCTCTTGCTGATATCCCAACGTGTATGATGTAGTGGTCATAGCATAAACCCTTCTACTATATGCAAAAGTGTTCAGAACATATTTCTATGCAATCTGTATACCAGTCAAATGGTATATTAGTAGATATTTTACATATCTACTTACATATATATGATGTTTATGTAGGCATAAATACATAACTAGATGATTTATATAAAATAGCATTATAAAACTTTGGGTGTTTTTGAAGAGCGTTTATTGAGATAAAGACGCAAAATGTCCTTTAGTACCGCATTCTCTACCCCTTTCCCATTTTTATTTGCGAGCGTGGGATCCAAGATTGAAGGTTAAGGATTCGAGATTTTTTGCACTTTCCGACGACTACGACGAGTTTTCACTGACATCAGCTGGGTTATTCGATTGGATTCATTTGACTTTGACATGATGTGTATGATACTAAAATATATGCTGCTCACTGCAACTATCTTGTCTTACTACTACGTACCCATTTTCTGCCTCCAGATATATTACATGTGTATGCAAAAACCTTAAACATAATGTATGCTAAATACATGTTTTTTTGGTTCAGTTATTATACAATTGTTCTTCTATCTCATGCATTATCAACTGCAAGTATCTAGATTTGTGGGAAAATTGTGGTCACATTAGATCACCCATGCTTATGGATTCCACCATTAGGGCTTATTATTTTGAACAATTCTTATAGTACTTGCTGTGATGACAAAATACCTTGACATTCATTACGTGCACCTCCCTGAACTTGACTCTCGTAGTACATACATGCATAAATGATGCTTGTAAACAAAACATGCTTTTATTGAATTGTGCTAGTGCTCAAAATACTATGCTACAGCGTTTTAGTACACAATTAAGCAAATAATGCTACATGGACTGTTAATTTGTGGATAATGAAACTGAATCCAGTTTCCCAACCAGCTAAATATGTCATGCAATTCATATGAAAATGTTCATACATCTGGTTTGAATGAAAAAAAACAGCTATTACGATAAAAACTGTACTAACGTTAGCACAAAATAACTTAAACTTAGCTATGTTTTTAGCTCCGTTGCTGGTTTTCGATTAACCATTGTAAAGCTGAAAAAAATTATATAACTCACTATAAATAGATCGATCTTCGATCAGGAATTAGAATGGATTTGTTTTAATGAAGTTTTTGTCTTTTTAGGAAGAAAAATAAAGCAGCCGGTTACGGGAAGGACTGTCATACCAATTTGTACTTTCATGGAGTTCTTTGCTGTCCTCAGCACGATAACAAACTGCTATACCAAAAGCCTCGCCATTTTTCGAAATCTAATGAAGCATTTTAAAGAGAATGTACTTATGAACTGGATTACTGCTACAAATCTACTTTGTGGCTTTTGTATGTAAGGGATCATCTCAAAATCCCAACTAAAACTACTTTATTGTATATTATTATGTAGCTGCGTCATAAAACGAGATTTAAGCCGAAATGGTAACAAACACAAACTTTAAGCCCTATAGTTTACTTCTTAATCTTAATAACTGAAATCATAAACAAACAGACTACAGCCTCAAGCGTCCCAGTTACTACAAGTAAATCTGCGGGAAGTAAACATTTTTCTATAATATTCTGTATTTATTGGTATCAAGAACGATATTTTTTCATACCTTCTCGTTTGGATCATTGAAATGCTGTATTATTTCTAGAATGGTACGGTGGAACTAGTGGAGTAACCGTTGCCTATTATATTAAGGTTTTGAATATTATCAGTATTTGTATCAAAGAATTGACTAGTACAAATCTGTTGTCAATTGTCAACAAGGTATGTAGCAGAATGTTTTCCTTTCCATTATTAACGTAATATTTTATTTATTTCAGCATTAAACAGTTTTATCGACCGATCTTATCTTACATTCCAACTAAGCCTAATCGTCTAATCTGTGTACTTAATGCAATATCAATGTATCATATGCATTTTATTAATAAAAATAATGTCTAGCCATTTTTTACTGAGCAAGCAATTCCCTTGTAGACATTTCATGCGATGTAAAGTAAAAGTAATTACTTAATCTTGTTTAAAATCTCCTCAAAGCCTTTTGTATGTGTTTAAAATGTGTATGAAAGACAAGACGTCCACAAAGCATTTCTACTTAATCACGCACTGCGAAAACCTAATAAGAGCTAGGATTCAAAGGAGAAATGTAAATAAAATACCTACTCATAACTTATAATTATAGGGTCGACTGGATCACAAAAAACAGACACCATAATGCAAATAGGAAACATGACTCTATAGGTATCAGCCATTACACTTACACTCTATATTCCATTATCTATATCAATTTACCTCTTCATGGGTTTTATATGAGTATCTCTGTATGTGAGTAGGATAGTTACCTGTGTATACCAGTTTATCATAGCAGGATAGGTACTTAATTTGACTACTGTAAAATTGAGTGTCATTACATGTACCTGCTAATTATATATTTTTTGTCAACTTTGCAAACAAGGGACCTATCCAGGTAGATAAAGAAACGTTTACCTCCTTATTTACAGGTTTGTTAGTCTTGTGTGATGTACATATCATAATGATAATACCTAATACTTATCATTGAACATATCAACATCCATGTTTTAAGTCCTTTTTCTAATTACCACTCACGAAGCCAAAGTATTTCACAGATATTTAAATAATTCTGCGATTATGCATTAGATTAGCTAATAAATATTATTACTGTTTAAAGCTCATGCAGGTAAAGGCAAACTATTATCTAATTTTTTTTCGTGGGTTGGATAAGAATTACACGTAGGTAGGTACTCGCTGACTGACTTGCGAATTACTACCTTCTATACAAAATCAAGGATACACGTTTACACGTTTACCCATGCTGTCTGTATAGCGATATTCTTTGCGAGTTACAATTACAAGTGTGAAGGTTAGTTTATTTTGCAAAGTTTCAAATGCTCGCATGATAAGCTCCAGTATACCTCTCCTAAAACAAATACAGTAATAATAATGAGTAAATTGCTAACTTCTTTTAATATCCTCGTTTCTAGGTAAGGACAGGTACGTCGGGAATATACATGCAACATAAGTGTACTCCAAGTCCAATTTATGTAACTAGTACTGGTTGCCTTTTAAAAAGGGTTCTATTGAAAAATGTGAATGCTCAATTGAATCTACAAATAGTTTTTGGCTTCTGAACTTTTCTCATCAACACATATCCTCTTTTTCGTGGGAATGCTTATTTGTATCTACTTGATTTGACATAGTAGTTATTAAAACATGACAGCTACTACTATTGACCTGACCCTTTTTTGCAGAATGATAGTGGTGTGGTAAATTGCTTAAGATTCTATCACACGTACACGGATGAATTCGCATACCTGCACAGGGCCTATTCCTTTAGATCCTTCATACACGTTTCATAATTTTAGACTATTTTGACCGTAACTAATTAATTAAATAGATATTACGATGTATTAGCAGTGAAACACAACAACCCGACCTTTTACTCTATTTGTAAACGTCAAGAGACTGAAAAAGTATCATGGAAAACATTCCAGAAATGCAATGCTAATGGTCTCAGTGTAAGTGCAGTAAACAAAAATGCCTAATGCTTGCTATTTAGCATAAAAGTGTATTCTGATTTTACATGCTCGATGCATTTTATTTGGACTTATAAAAAATTGAAGAAAGTAATGCGTGTGGAAGCTGATGTAAATGAACCTAGTAAGCTAATAAACACAGAGACTACGTAAAAGTCAGGTAGGCCTACTTATGCTGAAATCAACATTGACATTTGTCAGCATTAGCTCGCAGTTTCCTTTTCTGATGGACCGTGAGAATGTGCTTTACCTGGGTTAAACTGAAAAAATGTTAGGTGCTAGTACTAGTACTAGTGATACTAACTAGTTTCAATTAAAATATTCATGTATCTACAATATCATAATAAAAGTACCCAAACCACACACACTCTACTCTACTTTACACGAATATAGTTACAGTTTCAAATTAAAACATAAAATGTAGGTGGGTATGTATATAAAACTACATTATTGTGTTATTTAATAATGAGTCTTGGAAATATCCAAGTATTATAGGTACTTGTGTAAGTGTTGATTCTGTGTCTAATGTCCTTTCAATGAGATAAAAGTATATGCTTAGATTTAAGACACATTAAGTGTAAAGTAGAGCACAAGAGTATTAAGCTATCAGAATCGTATAAACATAAATGCATATATCATAAGCTCATGAGAATTCCCCCATTTACTTTGTCAGAATTTCCATATCGTACGTTGTTCATAGACCTTTTATAATCTTCATGTCCGCGTTGCCGTCTTCGTTTGCACAGTTTCAGAACACATTGTAACGTACCTAGTACAACAATGTTCATCAAAGGTAATGTGCTGGACAGGATTAATTTCCATAATCATTAGAAGGTAGTCACCGAAGGTCGCAGTCGCAGTAGCGTATTTAGTAATAATTGTATTTGTTTATTATTGTGCCCTGTTTTACTACATGACTATGGCTGCCAAGAACTAAAGTTCTGTTTATAGCTGAACAAGGTTATTTCCATCCATATGTCACATTATTACCTGGAAGACGCTCATTACGCCATGTCGGTCAGCACAAATCTTTAAGGAAAAAAAGCTTCGCAGAATTACACGGTAATATTTTCCTGTAATAATAAATATTATGTACCTACCTATACTTTATACTGAATCGATTTATGAAACTCAACTGTTTTAACGCACTGATATCCTGGGTTTTCTCCTTATAATTAGAAAGCATTGCGCTACGTTTTTTTACAGAAATTTATTCTTTCAGTTAAAGTTTCATTTTCAGAGTAAAGATTGCTCTAAATAATCCAAAATATACATAATCGCAATAATATACACGGCCTTCCCATTAAGAACAGTTGTATCGTGAATTTCGTTAAGATATGGAAAGCAAACTGGCAATAAGCTTGAAATAATTTGAAAACTGCGTGACACTGTGATAACGTCATATATTACATGCATTGATAACCAGTTTAACTAGAAAATCCTTTTTTTGTTGTAACATACAAAGGTCGTCATTCTATGCAAGTATATTATATGTGAGTTTGTGTCTTGGCTTATACTCAGACTTTGTAGAACGAGCTACATAGGCTAATAATGTTTACCCTTCGTCTATTTATTTTATATCGATAATTCCAATCGTTTTTAGCATTTGTTGATACCGATCCTGCACTAAATTACGTGATCTATGTGTTCTGTATCATATCGATATATAAAATTCGAGATATTATTTATCTTTAGAGCGCTGCTGATTTAGAGGGCACAATCGACGAAATTTTTCTATAAGAAAATGATGCTACACTTGGGTTTCCTGATAGGTAAGCAGTTCTACATTTTTTCCTAATTTTGAAATATCATTAAGGACATTCTAAACTTTACGAACTTTATCCTTCCTTATTAGTATCGGGACTTCTACATAACTTTGCCCTATGTGATGAAGTCAACAATGTGACGACAGTATTACCGACTGATTCAGCGACAACGCCAGCACAAACAACGGTTCCAGTTCCTACTCCTACCCCTCCTAGTACAAATATTGAAACAACCGTAACAACCCCTGGTGTTCAAATTAATAGCTTGAATCTATTTTCTTCGGAAGTAAATAAGGTATTCTATCCTACCGTACTTTGCTACTAAAATATTTGGAAAGAATATGAAAGCAATTTAATATACAATGAATGTTTTTAATAGTACATATTTTCATCTGACGAAAAGGACAGCCCGGCGTCAGTGATATGGTCTCCGTTGAGTGTTTACACAACTCTTAGAACATTGTACGAAGGAGCCAATGGAACTACTTTGGAAGAAATGAAAAATGTTTTGCATATTAACGATAATGAGCTGGCTGCTAACTTTTCGCTGGTGTGTGCCTTTTTGCCTGATACAAATGAGTATTTTCTATTTAATATTTTATTTTTTTAACGCATTTAAGAGTCTCAGACCTGACATAGACACTTAAGTGATTATAATGATTTTATTTCTGAAGATTTCTCCAAATTCACTTCTCAAATCATTCACTGGATTGTTTGTTGCTGATGGAGTTACTCTTAATCCAACATATGAAGAAAGAGTAGCCTCCTCTAGTTCGAATAAGGATTTAGGGATGACCACCAAAATTCAATCCGTTGATTTCAAACTAAATTTGTTGAAATCTGCACAGTATATAAATGAAATCATTGAGAATAAAACTGCTGGACATATTCGCAAAATTATTGACCCTGCGTCTTTGTCGACTACTACAAAAATGGTCATTGTTAATGCAGTTCTATTTAAGGTAAACCACTCCATTAAATGTAAATGCTTTTAAAATATACAATTACATTATTGTATTCTGATACCACCCAGCAAACCTGTTCCATATGAAATAACTTACATATCTAACTACATCAATAAGATATGAGATATAAGTACATATAATATCGTTGGAATTATCCCAGTTCAATAATTCAATTAATCACACAGGCCAAATGGAGAAATCCTTTCGATATTAAAAACACCAAAAGTGACACTTTCCATGGCCTGAAAAGTGCAACAACAGTTAACATGATGAGACAAAAGGGTACTTTTGATTTCCAAGAGATTAAAGAGTTGAATGCATCTGTCCTTCAAATGGACTATACGGTAAAACATGTTTCTTTAATTTTCGTTATATTATTTTGTGTAGTTTTTGGATCTCCTTAACATGTAAAATCGTATTCACTAATTTCTTACAATGGTTTCCATTATTTTGAAGGATTCATCATTTGTATGCCAAATCATACTACCTGATCTAGGCACTAGTATACAATCTGTTTGGAAAGCTGTTAATGAAAAGGGCGTGATAGATGAATTATCAAATGATATGCAGCCTACTGAAATGGAAGTATTCATCCCTACAGTGTACATAGAAAGTGAACTGCCAGTACAAGAACCTCTCGTAAAGGTAAACAAGTGATATATCTTGATATTTTTTTTAAATTCCTGAAATTAATTAATTTCGCGATCTAGTAAAACGCTCATCTTAAAAATCATTGTAAAAATCAAATATCGAAAATGTTGCATATTGCAGATGGGCTTATCAACCCTTTTTGTTCCTCAAGCCGACTTATCACGAATGCTGCTTCCCACAAAGGATAGTCGAAATGAAGTATATGTTAATAAAATAGTGCACAAGACTGTATTTCAAATGGATGAACATGGAACTAAGGCGGCTGCAGCCACAGCAGCAGTTCTCATCCCCCTCAGTAATTTCAATTCCCAACCTCAAGCTTTTCGTGCTGACAGACCATTTATATTTCTTTTGAAGGATGTCGTTACCAATTCCGTTGCTTTTATGGGTTGTGTGACCGAACTACCATCTGCAGAAACGGTAAGGTCCGTATTATTCGCTTTGCTTTCTTTTCATCATGCAATTATGCAAAAAATTAAATTAGGCCAAGTTATGTAACGCTGTACTAACTAAATCCCTTCTTAGGCGGACCTCAGCGATTCAAACCGGGCTAACCTCATCCCACCACCACCAGAAAAACAAGATGAAGTCAAAGATTCCAGTGCCAAAAATTCTGCCGAAGACGAAAGCCCAGATTTCAAGAAATCCACTGCTTCATCCCCCACCACAGAAGAGGAATGGTGGAAGCACAGTGGTCCTCCGGAGTACTTAACGGAAAATTCTATCGTACCATCAACTGAAAATTCTGTCGCGCCCTTAACTGAAAATCCTATTCTGCCATCAACTGAAAGTTCTATCATTCCAACTACTAAATCTACTGAAAATGCGACGCTCATTACACCAAGATTCCAAGAACCGTTGTCAAAAAATCCCACTTCTATTATATTCCCTTATCCTTATACAGCAGAGTACAAACTGTATGGCAGTGCCTTAAAGAAATCCAAGGAAAAAAATAAGTCCCAGTCATCCTAATCATATTTTTAACAACTTTTCAGAAGACATCAGTATATTTTATGATTTTATGATACCCAACAAATAATTAAGATTAGTCCGATGTTTTACTTTTGATCCAATACTAAAACGATGCAATAATAATAACGAAAGTAAGTGTATATTTTCTGTATACAATTAAGATTGACTGGTTAATTTTACCTGCATATACTTGCAGAACCGCATTATTATCGGTTTTATACGCTATGCTACCTGAATTTTTATTTTCAAACCCGAACTAGTAATTGATACAAACAATGTCAAACTATGTGTAAAACGATTCCTTAATAAAATGTAGCAAAAGCCATTTCCTTGTTCCGCAAATTCAAATTCAAGAAATAATATTTAAAAAAAAATCTTTGCTATATTAGTCGAGTCGTGCCTTCGTCGAGGTGAGGGTGTGTGTTGCTGAGCTGCAAATAATTTATCGTTTTGAAGTGGACAAAGTGCAGCTGCTACAACGAAAATTGTTTCAAAAAATAGCCCATAAGAAGACCTACATGGAGAAGTTTGTGTCCGATTTTAAAGGTCAGTATTTCGTTTAAAAA
>JAAAYG020017013.1:0-15498 GCA_009936455.2 Tomocerus minor
TGGCGTCGGGTGTCGGGTGGCGTGGCGTCGGGCGTCGGGTGGCGTAGCGTCGGGTGTCGGGTCTATTCAACGAGCCGATTATTACACAGAAAGACGCACCAGCGATTGGCTTTACGGTTTTGGAGCTCAATCTCTATCCAGCAGAAATTAAGATACATTTGGGGAAAGGACTGAAAAGAGGCACACTATCTAGACTTAATAATACAATCTGAAGGCTTAGGTAAGTTTAATTTTTTGAATTGAAAAATAATTATATATATTTGTACCAAACTCTCCATCCATAATCCACATGCCCTTCCTTTGTCACTTAAATTGTCGACTAATGAACTGTTAATGACTAAAAATTGTATGGTGTTAGAAGAGACAATTTTTCTGTATATTTATTTATGTATTTTTTTGACGATCAACGAAGTCCAATCTTGAATCTATTTGTTGCACTGTCTGCTTACCTGTGCGCATTTGTCTTAGATTTATTATTACTATCATTAACTTGAGCAACTATCAACTATTAGCGTTTGTTTTAGTTTTGTGTCAGTCAGCTGATTAGGTGCAAAGTATTTTAGTAGTTAACTATGATGATGCGCTGAATTAATAAATGTGTCAGAAAGTCTTGTCATCATCTGTTCTGTATTTACAAGAATTGAATTAGTAAAATTGAAAATAATAGCACAATATTTTTCTTTGCTTTTTCGGCATTCAATATTCAGTATTCAATATTAAATATGTGATATTTTGACTTTCAGCATTAGTAATCGTCACTTACATTACTGTAGTAATGTTGACACCAATTAGTCTTTTCTACTATCAACCACTAATAATAACTTGTCATCATTGTGATAAAATTGACAAGTACATCCTTCATTGTATTTTACAATTGCCAGTTTTGCACGCTGAGCTCTAAGAATTTATGTACAATGCTATTTAGAATCTAATTGATAGATTACAAACGAAAACTGTTCTTATTTCAGGAAATTGGCTATTCGACTAAGTCAGCAGTCGATATGGAAAGCGCAAGTGAAACTAAGCAGGTTGATAAGCGTAAAGCCCCAGAAGCAAGCGACTCTTCGCAAAATTCATTATCTCAAGCCCCAATGAAAAAACCTCGTATTGAGTTGCATCGTGTTGGGTCTTCAGATGCCTCTATGAATTCCTCAAACGAAGGCAACGGAAGTGTAGCTAAGCGTACGGGCACTAATTCCTCATCTAATGACCCGGACGTACATGGAATGCCTACATTTCATGATAAGCAAAAACAGGCGCTGAGTCCAATGGCCAAAGAGGAGGTGGCCAGCAGCCAAAACGATACCTTCTTCACCGAAATAAAAAAACGAGAAGAAATGCACCGTTTAAATGAAAACTCAACTCTCGACGAGGAGATTCCAGAAAATACAGAGGAAGTTGAAAAGCCAACAACAAGTAGGAGGAGAGGTCGACCTCCTAAGAGAGTGTCTGAAATTGAAAGTCACGAAGAGGTAAATGTATTTTATTAAACTAAATATTATAATTAAAGTTTTACTTCATGAATAGCTAGATTCTTTTTCTAGTAAATCTCAAACACGACCGAACTTTCGCTAACCTTACTGAAAATTACAAAAGGTGTACCTTAGGTTCGTGAGTGAATTGTCATAGCCATCAAATATTTTTTTGAAAAGGTTGGTTTTTGGAAAAATTCAGTCGTGTAGGGGATTTCCTGGGCAAAGGCTTTCAGTATTTTAACCCCTTGAAACTCAAACCCCTAAAGGTAAATGTAATTAATTTTAGGCACTTCCAAATGGATCTCTAACATTGACCATGTCAATTCATGACGATAAGCTCCAACGCTATGTAGCTGAGCGCGTCGTTATTCAATCTAATACTGATAGAGTCCAAGCATTTTTGCAACAGCATGGACTAAACTTGAATGGTTACTATAATAGTGGATATTCTGCTGACATTTCATCACAGGAAAGTTCAGATAATCCAGTAAATAGAATCAGCTGGCACTCACTTGGATCTACTATACCTAGAGAAAGCATAGTCAGCATTGCTAGCAGTAGCGCAGGTAAAGGTCATTCTCACTGATTTTAATAATAAATATATGAATCAGATAGTGATAATAAATGCCTTTCTTTACATCAGCAAATCAGATGAAACCACCAATGGAAGCTATTTCTGGACGAGGTCGAAAGCGGCAACCAAATGACCGTGACCCTATATTGGCGTCCACAAAAATTGGTGATTTAACCGAAAATACCGTCTCTACCAGCAATACAGACATACATTTATCAAATGGGGATGACCACACTACTAACGGTGGATCGCCTAAAGAGTCTCTGAAAGGAAAAATGGGCAAAGGTGGTAAGCAAACTCCAACTCCTACAAGTTCTACTAATCACAATTCGGATGAAACACCTCCAGTAGTCAAGCGAGGACGAGGCCGTCCTCCAAAATCTGTCAAAAAGGAAGAGGCAGACGGGTCCTTCAATTCACCATCCTTTGGGGGCCCCAGTAACTCTCAGGCTGATTCATCTATGGATATGTCATCTGATAAATCAATAGAAGAAAGGGCCCCGACACCAAAGACCACGGGTGTCGGTAGAGGAAGACCTCCTAAAGCCAAGACTAAATTATCAACAAGTGTGGGCTCCTCACCATCCACCTCTGGAGGAAAAATGTGTGTCACTAGGGAAAGCAACGCCCCGGGAACATCTGCGTCTGCTGGAAAATGCATATCTTTCGAAGTGGATCTTCTCTCTGACGAAGAGCTGGCCACATTAGTTAAATCTTCGACTCTGTGGGGTACTATTGGGGTAGGAGAGCCCGTGTTTGCCAGATGGCAGGATAAGAATTATTATTCTGGCGCGGTTACTGCCAAAGGTCATAACGACACTTGGCATCTTGCTTTTGAAGACGAAATGGATGGCGTCGCGTCCGAAACACATATTATTCCCGTTCGAATCATTGGTGTCGGCGTTCGTGGTGTTTATTCTCCTGATGGCGTTTACGCGCCTTACAAAGCCACTGTCGTCGGACAAAAATTGTAAGTTTATTTTCATAAAAATAGTCTGTCTGAGTCTGTTTTACAATAACCGCCACTCTTTATTGCAACGTCGTCTAATTTTGACGAAAATAACTGGAGAAACATTGACACATTGAGACCACATGCCATGTGAGTTCTGACTACTTGTGTCTAGACAGTTTTTTTTTGTCAAAACTGGCCAAAGCCGGGACTAAAGATGCGGTTGTTGACAAATAAGGTTCTATGGAAATCTGTAAAGTATTATGGTACACAAAGAACAAGTATCTAAAAAACGTGGGAATGTACGACGACGGAAAAATATTTTCAATCATCGATTGCGACGAGTTGAATCTCGACTCAGTAAAACTAATAAAATGCTTACATCTTAGAGATTTTTAATGAGTTTTTGATGTTACTAATTAATCATTTATTTAATACTGCAGTTCAGACGGTGAAGATGTTGATACCGTTCAGAAAGCCTACTCGGTGATGTACGCTATTCGGTGTGAGACTAACGAATTTGTGAGACCGATCTGGTGTACAAGACGTCAACTTAGTATTGGCGAAAATGACGCTAAAGAATTGAGAAAAGAATTTAGTCCTAGTGCTGTTTTGGCCAAGGCAGCTGACATTAATTTAGGTAATACTGTGAAATTGGTTTACTTTATAGTCTGTCTATTCAGTGCTGTAGTTAAAATTTCTCATATCCTTCATAATGTAAAAGATTCCATATTTAATGGCTTTAATTTAAATATATTTTCAGATAATGTTGTGGAAGGAAGAAGAGCTCGAGGATCCGGAGCTGCAGGTCCTAAAGTTGTTGGTGGAGCTTTCGACGCCAGGTTTGTTATAATTAAAACTTCATATTCAATGACCAATAAAAGGTTTATTTTACAAAAGCCGTTATTATTAATAGTTTTGTTATTGTGTTACAGTAGTGCTGACGAAGGCTTATTAAATAGCAGTAGTCTCACACCCTTACGCCGATTTGGCACTCCTTCTCAGAAACCCATCAAAGAGGATGCTGGGGAAAACACACCGTCTAATTCTAGGTTGAGTGGCAGACTGCCCTCAACTTCAACCTCCACCCCAACCACTTCGCAAGAAGCTGCCTCATCAGATTCTGCGGATAAGCCTGGTATGCAAGCTACGATGATGACCGTATTAAATAGTGCATGCACTGTGGTGTAGGCTTTGGTCATGTCGATACCAGAAATACTACAATAAAGAGGACATCGTTTTAGAATTTCTGTTGACTTTGTTATTGAATGATAAACAGTTTTCCATACTAGCATGAGTACTGTCAGCGTGTGTAATTACAGCTGCAAGCAAACGGCATGACAGTTGTTTGATTCCTGGGCATAAACACAATTCCTGCCTCGTGTGCTGCCAAATATTTTTTATTACTTTTTTATCACTTCCGCGTCCATTTTACTTCATCGAAGTCGCAGCACTATTTTTAACAGAACAAGTTTATGTTTAGGTATCGTATTTCACAAATGGCACCCCTCCCCCACTTTTATTGAATATGTTGATAACAATGCCCTCAATTATTTTAGGTTTTAACTAATGCAAAAATTGTGCTTTCAAGTTGTCATTTCTTGTTACGAGATTGCACCATTTTTTATATTCTAGTCAGCCTGTATTATAATGTAATAGACATTTAGTGTTTGTCATTCGTCTTATTACTCTCATTACAGTTGGCTTAAAATAATATTATATGTCATTGTTCTTATATTTTCTTAGCTCCCAAGAGACCTGGAAGACCCCGTAAACAAATGTTTGACGGAATGCAATTTTTCCTTACTGCCAGTGGCGGCGGAGACCCTTCTCAAGATGGTAAAAATTGATACTTTATATATACTCTTATGGTTGTTATTAGAATCATAAGCTCAAGTTAAATTAAAAATGTTTTTTTGTACAGACGCTATCATCATCCCATATGACAAGGCGGAGCTCAAAGATTCCATTGAGAAAAATGGTGGAAAAGTCGTTGATTCAGTTAGTAAGGAAAAGGGCACTACCAATATCTACTTGATTTCAGACAGCCATGCCAGAACGGTTAAATATATTTATTGTCTAGCTGGAGGAATTCCATGTGTTTCGTACGATTGGATTAAAAAATGCGTTGAGGCGGTATGTAGCAAATTGATGATATTTTGTATATTGTTTTTAATTTATATATTATTGTATTAGTTAACAGAAGTACTGTTTTTATGTAGAATCAATTGTTGGATTGGGTGCCCTTCCGCTTGAAATCTGGCTACAGTTTGGAGCAGGAGTCTGTAATTGAGCGCCATACTCAGAAACCCTTGAAGGGCATGAAAATCTATGTGACAGCGGAGTCAGATGAGCTGTACAATTATTGGAAACCAGTTCTGACTGCAGCTCAGGCTATTCTACTGAGGCCAAATAAAAGTAAGTTACTGTTTTCAAAGTGGATAGATGTTATGACGGTAAATAATTTAGATTTGGGTCCTACAGAATCATTAGCTATTCCACCGGAGGCGGAAGTTTTGGTCACCGATGCGACGTGTGCCACTAATTTACTCAATACTGCAAACAAGAATTTGATACCGATTGTGAAACCCGAGTGGCTGGTACAAACTATAATTACGGGAACAAAGGCCGATTTCTTCGGTCATGAAAGATACCGCGTTCCAAATGGGGAGCTGGAAAACGCTGACGAAGAAAACGATCCGCCAGAATAAATTGCTACAATGTTAAGTTAGTGACTAGATTATGACAATGCTTATCACTGTAGTAGTACTTATTAGTAATCGCCTAATAATTGTGTAGAGTCTCATTATATATTATGACTTCGTGAACTGACGTAGATATATACACATATATATAAAGTGTCTATAAAATATCTTAATGAAATAATTGTTACAGAGTTTTGTGTAGAGACAGGTATGCTAACTTGCTAAGGATGACAAGTCCAGGTGATATTAAGATGTAAACGATACATAAACATAACTACATTCTCATTGTGGTAGAGTGTAGCTCTACTCTATTCACATCACACTTGAATTTAATGTATGACCTGGTCATTTTGTCTTTATTACTCTTTATTGTTTCATATCGCTAGCTATATTATTGTAGACGTAATATACTATGCCCTATATTAATTGCGTTGAGTTGTAAGATCATAGTTGTAACATCTAATTAGATTTTATTATTATTAGATTTTAGTATAATATTGTTTTGTCTAATAACATTTAGTACATATATATATATACATATATATATGCATTTTTTGCATTTGATATTTTTATGTATTACTACCTAATATTATATCTTCTTTGATACATGCATTTTTGGCATATGAATACACAACCCGTTTAGGATTTCAATTTGTTGCATTTATTCTTTAATGGATTAAATCAGTGTGTTAACTTGTAAAAATGCAAATACATGCATATATATAAATTCCTATAAAAAGGCTTTCAGTCAATGTAATATTATTATTAAATTATGTAATCATGAAACTTTTGATGAAATGTTTATACAGATTTTGTTAATTAGTGTAAACCTATCTCATGCGTTTTCCTCTTGACATCTTCATTTGAAACCTGAGTGTTTTGTACGTTAATGAGCATTTGCGGCACTTAACTAAAAATTGTGAATATTCCAAGTTCCTTTTTGTTACTTATTGTCTTGTCTACCAATTTCCATTGCCCACATTGTCACATAGTCTTAAGACCTAAGATAACAATGAATTTTACCTGGAAGCTGATATAATGTGTTAGTTGATTGATTGATTGTTAGGTGTACTAGAAAAATAAAATTAAGGGCTTAAAAACATAAAGTATGATATAAATATATCTCCACTCCACTCTAGGAATGAGAACCAGACCTTATTGGAATTGAATTATGAAGGACCTGCTAAAATTATGAAAGAATTGTATTGCCATGCTAAAATATATTCAGATACACAGAAATATTGCATTCTGGTAGAAGAAATGGCTAATTAATAGAAATAATTATGTTGCATCAACATGGCAAACTTATGTCTAAATGTAGCCATTGTGTCGGCAAAAATGTTTCCTATGAAATACTACTCTGATAATATGTGTACCTCATTTTCGGTAATAAAACTTAAACCTAAATTTAATGTGAGTTCCTTCATTCCTTCCTGTATATTTATGTACTTTCGAATTAGCAAAATATATTTTAGCCATCCGTTTTTATTTATGCTGGATGTGACTGAAGAAGGGACACTTTAGCAATAAAAAATGAATTCTCGTCATACATAATTAAGACACTTTCCATTTTCTCCACATTCCATTTTATACTTTCACTTTATTGAGTTACTAGGTATATTTTATTACAGAGAAGGTTTTGATTGATTGATTATAGAAGGTATGTCGGGAAGTCAGTCACGTTAACTACGTTAAAATGTACTAACCGTTGCTAACATCATACTTCATGTTCATCAAAATGTCTTCTTCATAGTTGGCATTTGTATCTTCTGGCTGTATCTGTAAATTCTCGTCAAGGTTATTATGTACTCGTGGATTACCAAATCTTGACCTAGATGACATCGGTATTGCACGGCATAGCTTAACAGATGAAATTACATCATTCATGTCTTTAGTAGTGAGATCGGTAATTACTTCTTCCGTTTCGATAAACGACCCTCGGCAACGTTCATTCATGTATAATCTTACACACTTTCCATTAGGATCCACTGAAGAAATGTCGTCGTTAATGGGATGAGCCAAGTTAAAGCAGGAATTTCCCAAATTGATTTCCTGAGCTGTACCTAAGTGCAATTATAATATAGTACTCAAATAAATTGCAGGAAAATAAATAAATTAATTAGGTAGGTACTTAAAAAACAATTTGATTCCATAATTATTTGGGAAAAGTGTCATTTTGAGAGTTAGTAAAATCTTGGGGCTGCTGATGCTGCTGTCTCTTGCCCGTCTAATAAAATCAATTGAGCAAAAGTCAGAATATTATGATGATTTAGCCGATTTGGTACCTGAAAATCCAATGTTTGAACTGACCCGAATCAAGTGACTGCTAGCCCTACTGAAAAGTATTACCAGCACTACTGCAGTAGTGGATTCCAATCTCATCATATTTTTTTCTATTGTTTATAGGTAATTACTAATGCAGAGATTTAGTGATTCTTTTAAGTCCCAAAGAGTTTTTACGTAAGAGAACATACACGAGCAATTCCTTTTAGGTTTATGTTTTTCAAGACACATTCTATTTAGGTGGTTACTTATTATATTCGGATAGGTACTTACAATTATGTGGTTGTGGTCTGTATCAAATTACACAAATCATAATTTCTGTTAAACAGGCAAAGATGCGTAATACCTAGTGGTTTGCATAGATGGGCATGGGTATGCATAGAATCATAGTATTAAAGTATTTTGAAAATACTTAGCTGAAAATACAAAATACATTCATGATTTACAGAATGCATTTCATGATTTCTTCAAAATACAAATTACTTGTATTTAAAATACATTTTCCCTGAAAATATAAAATACAACTTTTGGCTCATATCGTCAAATAAAATGATTTTCAGGTATGATTTAGAGGGTTTATTATTAGAAAAAGTATTTTGTGAAAAGTGTTTTGAAAAATGCAAAAACTGCTTAATATACAAAATACATTTTTCTGCATCTTCAAAACACAAAATGTGTTTAAAATACATGCATTTTGCCCATCTATGGTGATTTGAGTATTATGCATCTATATATTTACTAGGGACTATTAATTGTTTCACTGCAAAGACTATAGGTTACTAATTAATATTAATAACTCATCGGTTTAACTGGAATAGGATTGTATTTTGCTTGAGATATGATAAGGCATCAACCGAGCAAGAAAACCTCATTTCCTTCCTTGTGCTGCATGCTGTGGCTGTGACTTGTGACTGAGGTATTGAGTCTAGAAGGTATATAGTCTGTAGGTAGTCTGATAGTTTTCACATAAAGCACTGGCTGATATTTTCTCATGCGAAAAGGTATTACTCAACAACACCATGTAGGCCAGTCTATGTACCAATTATTACGACATGAAAAATAGAGAATCTTTTACAGCCTTACATAAAGTCCAGGTTCCGGGAACTCCATATATGGAATATAATTTAATATTCCCTGTGTGCGTACTTACTATGTACGTACATGATTTACATTATTGTGCAATTTTATGATAGCTGCATGCATCATCGTATTGTTGTTACTGCACTCCAAGACCATGGCTGTATACCCATAGATTATTTATATGACCTTCTGTTCTGCTCGGAGTCCCACAATCAAAGAAGCCAATTTTTTATTGTAACCTTTTGCTAGAACCATATATCCTTTTTCGGTGCTTTCTTATCATAATTTCATGTATCCATTCCTAGTTACCGACAAAAATACATAGGCAGACACTGAAACGCAGTAATTAAGCCTTTTTGATTAAAAATATTCTTTTGGGATATAAATGGAGGACTTTACCCCAAAATCCAACACCCCTATTTATCGTCAAAGTATTGGGGCATTCGTTACACTTTACAGCATTGTATTATAAGCGTAATACGAGGGAACTTTATTGTAATTTCGGTGCTTTCTCTTATGACATAATAATTTATTGGTGTTATTAGCCATCCATTTCTCTTTGGCTGTTGATTTGATACAATAATTGTGTACTATTGCCAGAAAAGGATGTCGCTGAACACCTCTTGGTAACATTGTAATGCAATGCAACCATAGTAAATGCCTTTTAAGTGAAAATTTTGCGATCAGTGAAAGTTATAAATTTACTAGCATGGAGTAAGAACAGGAATGCGAAAGTCACCGACAGTGTTCTTACTTTCTTACAGGTCCGTGTCTCTTGTTTTGTATGTCTGATCCGTTGAGATAATGGATTGCTACCCAAATTATTATGGATCCCGGAATCTTCACAACTAAATCTTCGCAACCAGGGAAAGTGACGCTTTACAACCAGAGAGTGAATCTTCACAACCAGAGAGCGAAACTTCACAGCTAAAGAGGTGAATTTTTACACCCAGAGAGTGAAATCATTATTTCCAAATTTTTAAACACTCAAACTCCAATTTAGGTCATCTAAGTATACATACCCGTCACTAAACCCATTTGTAAAGCTCCACTCTCTGGTTTTAAAGATTCATTCTCTGGTTGTGAAGATTCACTCTCTAGTTGTGAAAATTCGTTACCGCCGGCTGTGAAGATTTAGTTGTGAGGTTTGAGAATGTTATTTGTATTATTATTCTGCTTTCATTTGAATTTGGGTCATTGATGCATCGGCAAATTCTTTTGTACAAGCCCATTGTAAAGATTTATAAACTCTCCCAAGAGAGATGCTTAGGTACTTCGCTCTTGCCTCCCACTTGCCTTAGGGATCGCTACATTTTTAAGCAAATGACTGCATGTGTTCATATATTTTCACTTTGTTTTCTGTAATAGGAATTTCTTCCTGTAATTGTAAGTGTTAGATCATACAGAATTAGGAGCAGTGTCGTCGGTTTAATTACTTACAATAGGGATGGGCAGTAGGCAAAACAGTTAACGATATTAATAGAGTATTGCAAGTAAAAAAATACGCTTTGCATAATTAGATACAAATTCCAATTTCCATGTACCATATACCCCAAGCTATTCAATTTCCTCATTTTTATTACTTACATTTTGTTTGTCCACGAAAGTTAATTACGATATAACTATATAGTAATAGCAATTATAGTTAATGAATGTAAACGTATCCTGTGCACCGTCATGTACACAATATAGAATTTACTTTTACTATGCTGCTAAAACCAGCATAGGGGTAAACTAATAAACACAGGAATAAATCTTCTTGCTTTATAATGGCATGAACAGCCTTTACATAATAATTGCACATTAGTTGTTGTTCATTTTAAGGTACATGCGTATCAAGCCTGTTCTGTCAATATTACTCAATATTAACCAATAATTTGAAATCTTGTATTGTGATAACGAAAGGACTTGATTGGGCTGTTGTTAGATGTACTGTAGTTCACCCTTGTACATCAAAATAGTTTTGAATTTTGGAAAAAATATTATACCTAAATATTTCCATGTTTATCGTAGAAATTATAATTTTCCATACTTTGTGATTCAATTTAGTTACAAGAGTAGTTAGGATTTCATAATTTTATTATGCTTCGTCTTCTTATACAATTTTCGCATCGCAATTCGCAACATTATCAATAGTGATCTCCGGCTGTTTTGGATGCTGACTTTCCTTTGCATGGGTGTTTTTCAAGGTTTCAGAAAAATCTCCAGAAGGGACTGTTGTATTGTTTAACGATGCTATCTGAAACTGTGACTCTATTCTGAATTCATTAATCAGTTCGGTGAAAGTTTTTTTTAAATAAATAGGGCTTGGAGCTGCTTTTGAGGATTCCTTTACTCGGAGAAGAAACAAATTTTTGAGAGAGACAGATTCCTATTTGTCCTATTCATGCTCCTGCCATTAGACAAATGATAAATTGTCACATTGGGATTAAATGCAACCCATTTAATTGTAATGGTAAGATTTAATAGCCTTACGGTACTTTTACACAAGCATGCCTACTCTGTCTATGCTTTACACACATCATCAACCCATGAGGAATTAAACCTTTCCCGAACAATTCCAAACAAAATAAACCTACGCAATAATATTTCCCATCTACTTTCAGCCTACAGCGATAATCAGTTCCAAGACGAATCAATACGCCCTTGATAATTCACCCATTCACGGATTCCATCAAAAATCCAAACACTTTAAAATTAAGTCCACACATAGCACTTACAATATACGTAACTTGAATGTAAAGGTTTTTAAGAAATGGCCAACAAGAGATTTCATCACACATTCCAGCAAATACAAATATAAGTACAAAGCTACTTGTAATGTATATAGGTTAGAAATTTTATTCTGTCAAAATGTCTTCATGCCAAAAAATTATTTTATGCTTGGATAAAAAGTTTTGGGCCAAAAGGAATAAGATTGATTGATTACCGTTAATATACGATAATCAAATCGTTCATTAATAATTACATAATCAATATAATATACGAATAGTCTTCTACAGACAAGTTTTTTTTCAAAATAATGAACTTTTCTAAAAAATAGTTAGGTTGGTTTTTGCATATTCCTGCTATGTACTCATTTCATCAAACTATACCTACCAAGCTAGTCAATTGTCCCAATTCCTACAAAGAAATTCATCCTAGGAAATTCGCTTAAGGAATTCAGTCAAGTTAGCAAACTTACAATATTATAGTCCCATGGACTACTAAACTAAACTGACGAAATAACACCTCAATCTCAACACAATTTACAATCTAATAGAAAAGCATGCACATTGATGTTTGCTTCGTCTAGTAAAGTTGGAAGTAAGATAACAGAAAAAGTCGTAATGTCGATAGTAATATATGTCGATATAATAGATATGTCGATAGTCGATAGTGTCACAGTCACAAGTTCTTAAAAAATACAAATACGTGATACTTATTAGACTATACAAATTATCATGAAAATGGTTATCGGGGAAAAGTGATATCGTTTGAATGAAAAATTGAAAGATTTATTTATTTTCTGAAATGAAAAAATAATTATGAGCAGAACTACACTATATAAAACTAGTACAATCTAACTATAAGTATGGGTCAGCATTAGCATTAGGTATGGCATTGCATGCAAATCATGGAAATAATAGTCTCTAGATTGTTTGTTGTAGTATGCATGCAAAGTTGGAATGAAATATAAAAAAACTGTAGACAGACACGTAATATTATGTTTTTAACATTGTTTTTATCAGTTTATGATAAACTCGCAGATTATCTTGCATAACTTTTCTAGACATCAGAGAATACATGGTCTGATGTTTGCGCATCAAATATTTATTACAAGATTCATCACGAGGACATTGCATTATGTTCATGTAAATATTATAAGTTAGACATTCTCATTTATTTACGTCCAGCGTATTGGAAAATGAATAGTAAGTTTTTACAACAAATTTACAAAAATAAATTTCGATTGTACATCACGGTGTTTACTTATCAAAAGGACAAAATGACTGAGATAGAGGACATATGATACGAATAATTAAGCTACGGCACAAGTAAAACTACAATGTTTTTCGTTTTACGAAGTTATATTTATAATTGCACAGTTTTATTATATTGAGACTTTGTAGAGCTTTGTGTAGTCAATATATATATAGTTTTTTTCACCGAATTCTCAAACTAATAATGGTCTCAATCAATTCAAATACTGTTTTTGGTATCGTTTCCACTACAGCGCCTCAGGGACGATACGGAATCGTTGAAATCTACACTGGAGAGATCCTCTATCGTTTGATTAGCTCTGTGAAAACGGCCTCGACAATTCGTATGCTCGTACAACAAGAAACAATCTCCCTTTGTGTCCACAGATGAAGTTCGATCATTGACTCTGCCCTGAATATTTACACAAGATGGGCCCAATTCGTAGCTCACTTGTATCCCTGCAAATCAAAATTCAGATCTGTCCATTTTACTTTATAATGAATCAGGGATATCGTAAGCATGATGGAAGTTGCCTGGTTGACAAGGAACACAAAGAGGTCTTACCGCGAAAGTGAATATCTTCAAAAAGTACAATAGTGGCTGTCGTTGTGCTGTTATCTCTCACTGGGAATGTTAGTACTACTTGTACTCCACAATTTACAAAGATCGTAGCAATGATGACTAAATGAAGGTACATAATGATCATTAGGGAAGATTTAGTTAGACCGAATGGTTAGCTATAGCAGTGAAGAAATGGAATTTATGACGAGTAGCTAGATGCGGATCGATTGCGTGGAATAGGGTCTTGTGCCTAATGCCGAGTCTAGTCCGTCTACTCTAGGAGGAATGATGATAGTGCACCGGAAAATGTTTTCACAGTCAAAATAAATAGAATTCTAGTGTGAGGGCGATCTCTTGTCATATGAATTTCTCCAACAGACGTAAAGAAACCGAATACACCGTGCAACCAAACAACTGCCACATCCGCCGGTTACATTCTGCGGTTACCAGGTCAATTCATTATCTAACTACACTCCATTCCTCAGTTATGCCTGAACATCGCCAGTTCACCCATGAATGAGCCTCTCATGCAGTTAGCATAACTCGAAGATTTGTGTCCTCTCTTCGTCCTCGTGCAGTTCTTGTTTCGATTTCCCGTATTTTGTTATCGATGAATACTAACTACTTGGTCGCTTTCTCAGAAGTTCCGAGTTCTGTGAAGACTTCCGCGAAATCAGGTTAGCTATCTGCGATAGACGGAAAACACTTACAAATTGAATGTGTTTCAGTGGTAGGTAGTCGACTGCCAATAGTTGATATCGAAAGGATAAGACCTTTTCATAATTTTTAGAGTAGGTATTTAAAACTTTTGGTTTTCCTTGTTATGGCGCATGCATTAGAGCAATTGCAAACATTTATGTTGTTAATTCATTTCTTTGTGTAGCTTCGATGAAATATTCAAGCTCAAAACAATGCTTCTTCCCTTCAGCGGTTTTATTTTTTAATATGCCGTAGGACGAAGAAAACTGTGTCGGGGATCACTTTTTAACGTAAAACATACACTTTCTGATATACGACTAAATAGCACTTCCCTAACCACACTCGTTTTCTTCCTACAATTTTCCGAGTAATCTCAAGATTTTTCCTGTTTTATGTTTTCCTTCAAATTATTGCCGTTCTTTATTCAATTTACTACAAAGAAATTCTCTGACAGAACAAGTACTTCAGCATACATGATTGCTGAAGTATGCTTTGTATATTTTAGGTCTCCTTTGGCATGCTTGATGAGAATATGAGATGATACCCAACAAAGACCTATTACTACTACTGATTTGATTGCTGATAACGCACGTACTGATTGCTCTGTGTAGTTTATTTTGTTAATAATGATAGCCATTTAACAAAGCTAACCATTTAACAAATAGACTTCAATTGAACAATTTGTACATACGATTTGGTTTGTACATACACGAAAGATAACAAACACATGGCTGTGGCCATAGGGTATTTAAGGGCATGTTTTATAGGATCGTTTATTCGTACACCAAAAACTATACTAACCAACTGCTTCAATTTTAAAACGTTCAAAAATATCTTCCTGGTGAAGATACAATAAAAAGTGTAAGATATTTCCAGATTTTCATAAAATTATATCATATAGATAAATTTTGTTTCTTCTTCCACGGGAAGAGGGTAGTGCGCTAAATACGAGAAAAACTTTAGATTTTATACGATTTTTAAGGTTTTGGTGGCAAAATCGGTGAAGAGAATTTGCGGACCGTTGGGAATTACCATTAAATGGTCTGTGACAAGCGTGACAACGACCGACACTCTTTGTTTACTTTAATATTCAATTTTAGAATTTAACTAGGGATTTATTGTTAGCAATCCCAATTATTTACGGGCAGTCGGCAGTCATTGTTAGATAGGCTACAAACCTAATTTAGGGTGATTGAATATTGACTATAA
>JAAAYG020017024.1:9155-20300 GCA_009936455.2 Tomocerus minor
TGTATCGATAGTTGGAAGTTGTACAGTACGCACCAAGGTGGTCTTTTAGTGGAGTTTAGCCCCGACAATGGTGATTTAGAAGGGTTAGATATCCTAGGAACAATTCTACTGCAGTGTTTAAATCAATATTGTTTAGCCCACGAGAGTCCACCTACACAAAAATGTTTTTCTGTAACATTTATTAGTAGCGTCCTTAGCAGGAGAATTTTATTATGGAGCTTTCTGTGTAAAATTATAAATATATGGCTGAGAAACGAAAGATGTTTACAATTGGATTAAATTTACAATTCCAGGATAACAGTTGAAATAGGCTTTAACAACTCTGACAAAATAGCTTGTCCTGGTAACATTATGCCAAAGATCCATAGTTTTAAATCTGAAGCACAGCATAGCATTAAGTTGGCGTAACAACTAGGGACAAGAAAATTATTGAAAGTTATGATATTGCTCTTGACATAATGGTAAATTTGTGCTTAAGTAGTACATATGTAGTAGGTACATAGGGTTGGTTTTGTTGTCCTCGTCTGCATAAACCTATTAGATAAGGGCATTTGTTGTGCTCATTGTGGCACAATTTTTGAAGCCGCTCACTAGTGGCTCCAATAAAACTTATCCTTTGAGAATTGAAGTTGAGACTCTTTGAGAGAATTAGAATAGAAACTTTCAGTGGAAATAGTAAAAAGTTAGTGAAATCATATTTAAAAGGACTAATATTAGTAATATAAAGAAAGATGGGGTTTTGAGGGAGTCGCTTCGAATGGAGTTGGCAACAAAGGGCATCAAATTACCCAGTAACCTTTATTCGGCTACAATAGAAGATTACTGGCAAATTACCTCGCATGGTTTTATTCATACTGCGGGCAAAGTATTTTTATTATTATCTGGCAGAGTCGGCAAAACGTTATAGTGAACTTAGGTTGTTATTTAGCAAGTTCTGAGAAGAGCGCAAAAATTTTGAACACAAGGCTGAGGCCACAACAATATTAATATTTTCCGCTGTTTTATCTCTTTCGTCTGCAAGGATTGGCGCGTCAGAAAGTGTATAGACTTTTTATTTTAAAGTGACAGGGCTAAGAATAAAAAGAGATAGGTAGGTAGTTGCTATTCATAGGAAAAAATAATAAAGTGAGGCAGAATGAAAATAGTACTCCTCATAAAGACATAACAGAATTGAATTTAACATGACAGAGAATTCTTCAAAATTCAATAAAGTCTGTGAGAGATGCTGGGAAAGCGTGCGGACGCACACGCTGCCAAGGCATCAGAACAGTCGCAATCATTGTGCCAGTCAAGTCAATTGCGACAGGGAGAGAAAACAAGAGAAAGCAAGTGACCTTAGCACTCAAAATGGGTTTACATATATTATCCTTAGGTAGTGCAGGGAAATACATGGAACTTAACTCCCGTGAGTGAACATTCGAAAGTAGCGAGAATTCTGTGTGAGGACTAACATGACATCTTGCTCACAGCCACAACAGAACACATAGAAACGTTAGTGATGTGGTTTTCTGCAACAAGAATGCTTGAACTATGTGCACCTAATAGTAAGTAACATTGGAGGTAAGTACGTAGGTAGTTATATCTATGTAAAATAATGTAAAACAACACTGTGGTTTTTGAGTCCATGAATGCCACTAGCTACTAATAGTCGGTTTCTATGCACACACCGCTACAATACAATGCTCTCTTAAATGCTCCGAATGTAGAAACCACATTCAAATATAATGTATACTTAATGATCACAAACGGACTTCGCAAAATGCAATTTCCCTAATATTAAGTCCCGTTTCCACTGCCTGTAAGTGCACAGAAGACATATATACGTAAATATTGATTGAGTGTGCCAAGGCAGAGTTCTTGAAAGAAATTCTACACGGAATCTAATGGGCGAACCTCATAAATTATAGCCGAATTTCTGTGTCTTCGGAATTAAAGGCACATGGGAATTCCCTCATCCACCACAATAGTTTGAATATGAAAAATTCTACAACTCTAGTTCATATTTCACTATTAGAGCTCCGACGCATTAAAAGTAAGCCAAGAGAAAAAGAAATCTTGCTGATTGCTAAATTCCATAAGTAATAGTCAGACTAAGACACTGCACAGCCAATCACTCTCTAATAAAATGAATTAGGTTCCTATAGTCAGCTAATCGACTGACTTTCAACTGGGAATCTAAGCACCTTGCCTTTTGGACGAAGCCAAGCCCCAAAGAAAGATAAATCAAACAACAAAAATTGTTATGGCATAGAAATTTGGTTATTCCTTCCTGTTAATAAATAAATATGTATGATTTTAATGCTATTAGCTGGAAATCCGAGGGAGACTGTTTGTCGCAAAATCTACAGGAGGAAAATTAGGAATTATTCCGTCTCACTAAATTATTCTTTAGCCCAAATGTATTCCTTCGAAAAATTTCTCTCTTTAGCACGCCATACAATGCTGTGAGTGAAATGCTTAGGAAAAGAAACCATGGGAAGCAAATTAGGTTTTTAACATGAATAGAAGATAAATATCCTTCACTCGACTCACCATCCGCATTCTTATAAGAGAAACGAGGGCTACCTCCTACTTTTTACCTTTCTCCTTTTTTAATGGACGTATATAGTATTTACAGGTACTCATAGTCACTCTTTTGCCTAATAATGCAGACGTCTATTTTTGGAACTCTCTTGGATATTTGCCCATAAAATATCCAACGGAGAATGAAGTCAAGAATAGTGCAGGAATCTTTGAGTTTGTTTACAGTTGAGTGAAAGGATATATGTCTATCTCGAATTCTGGGCTTCTGATTGATTCCATTGGAATTGAATGAGATATTTATTTGGGCATTTTTACTAGAATTACTACAAGTGGAAAGATTCTCAGTAAAAAGACTTTCAATGACTCTGGAGGTGGAAATGGTTTTTCTGACCTAAATAGCACGTACATAGCATTTAGGGAATCTGTAAAGTGAAAACACTATAGTGAAAGCAATTGAAAAACAAAAAGTTGTTTTAGTTTTGAGAATAGAAAGGAGAGAGAGAGAGAAGGGAAAGCGCTCAAAAGAAAGCCGGGTATTACGTACGTGTCTTATTTGCTAGCAGTGTAAAATAATTATTAAAGAATTAGGCGAGGAAAAGGAAGGTGAGGGAAAGAGTTTCTCGGATTTGTACGAGAAGAAAAGAGAGGGGAGTGAAAACCAAGATATAATGTAGCATCAGTCGCAATAATAATGCTTTCTCTCACAGTTGGGATAGAGATATTAATAAATGGTGTACAAAGCCCAGGACGCCTTGGCAGGCGAGTGGAGAGTGAAACGTAGGTTGGCGGCATTATTAGTAAGCCCGACCAAATCCTCACATTCTATATGTGCAGAATTTTCTATAAAATTTGACTAGCTGTGATGTGGAGGATTGTATTGCCGAGTGGATTGCATTGAAAAGAGCGTGCTGCCTTAGAATAGAGGCTGTGGCTATATGTCTGTTGAGCAACGTAGGGAAGAGCGGATAGATGCAGTGCGAGCGAGGCAAGAAAAGCGTGTAGATTGTAAAAGAGCTAAAGAAAGAGAAATCCCTGAAGAAAAGTTTCTCAAGACTTATGTCAGGTGCTTTTGCTCCTCGGCCCACATTTTACATTTACACATTGCGACTCTATCTCATAGCAATTGTGTGCTTAGAGTAACTAGAGAGGAAACTTGGGAATCTGACTACAGTCTCCACTCTACCATTTCAATCCATCCTAACCACTTTCTCCGTGGAAATGTGCTTGGTGGAACCACGAGCGAGCGAGGAGGCTATATGCACCATAGCCAGCCATGCCTGTCTCACCCCATTCCCTATCTATCTATCTAGCCGACTCTATTCTCTGCCACCAGATACAATCCTCACTCGTGCTCAGTGCGCATAAAAGATGTTAGTAGCATTTGCTATGACTATTTGCGGAGCTTCGCAATCGGATGTTATGCATTACCTAGAAAGTAGACATGGTCGTAGTAGCCAACCTACGTATAATACGTAGCTTGCTGTGTGTGCTTGGATGGAGGCGAGTGTCTATTCTCATCTGTTGTGCTCCTAGCAAGGAGCCATTCAAGAAGCTAGAGAAATATTAGCCCAGCACAATATGTGACAGACAAATGAATCAGGTGAAAATATTTACACAGTCGTGTCGTGTCTCGAAATCTACATTTATCATTTCAAACTTCCACTCGCAGCACATTACATTATTTACCGAGAAATGAATGTAGTTGACTACAAGGACGCACCTTGCACCACAGAGAAGCCCCTACAATATATACAACACAATCCCTCCGACGTCAAACGTCAGCTACTTTCTCTTACTTTCTCCTATATTCATCTTATGCTCCTAATTCCACTACCTCTTCCCCTTTCTCTCTCTTCCTAATTCTGCAGACTATTCACCAGCGCCAAAATATATCATGTCTCTTCCTGACATACCAAAGACTAATAATAGCTACCTAAATGCTTAACAAAGAATCTCTCTACCATGCACGCAGTCATATTATTGCTTGTAAAAATATCTGTTCGTATCAAGAGAAAAAGAAATGTAGCTACCTACCTACACACCTAAATAGCTGTGTATTTTTAAAAGGCCAAAAATAACATTAGAAATAAATATTTTGTTTCTTACAAAAAATTCACTGTAGGAATCACTGTTGGATGTTCCTGGGCAAGATTGGAGTCTTGGCCAAGGAAATGGTGGGGAAAGTAGCACAGAAGCAACGGAGTTAAAGGGAAAGTCGTGGGTAGTCGAGGCGAGAGCGACAATGTGGAAGTGGCGATATAGGTGTAAGGTGGTATTGGCTGTACATGGCACTCGGAGGATAACTCTGAAATGATGTACACGAAATGGGAACAAAGGTTGTGAGTGAGTGAGGATGAAGCGTGGTGGAGGTCTCACTGATCTTCGAGTGTGGCTGTTGTCGTGTCGTTGGTGTTGCCTCACTTTTATTGTGTGATGCTGTTGGCTGTTGGTTAGTTGAGGTTGACTTAACTCGACATACACATCTGGAAACAAAAACCGTGTTGTAGATTGCTCTAATTAAAGAGAGACGTAAAGTGTGCACTTGGCAGTTGGCTCAAGTTAGGCTTTCTGACGGAGAGGAGGATTAGTAAATAAATTCCAGTATTTTATAGATATTAGTGACTGTGGCCTATGAATCCCTTTCCCCACTCTCCTCCACCATCCAGCATTGCTTAGTCGGAGGACAGAGCCGCGTCTCGACAGGGAGGAGATTCTTTGCTCATAAGTCTGGCTCCTCTTCCTGATGACACTGACAGTGTTTTGAGGAAGGCGATAAGTGTTTTCGAGCCGAGTCGGTTGGGACAGTCAGGGAAAGTCACAAGACGCGAAAGAGAGAGAGAGAGAGAGAAGTTAAGCTAACTAGTATGACACTCCGTCCCTCGCCTTACTCTATCTCTAATGGCTGAGTGAGTGAATGAGTGAACCACTTATCTCCACTTTCTCCAATTTCGCCACTACGGAACGAACAACAACTCCCCGTCACAATAGCCGCACAAAGAAGAGACGAACACGAGCGACGCTCTCTGATGCTATCTCCTCAAGAATCCTCCTTGATATCAGAAGCCTCTTCCTGGACTAGCACTCTCCAGATAATCTCCTTCTTATTAGCTACGTTAAATGACGTCCAATAAGAATCTCCGACTTTGTCCTGGAAAAGTCCGGTAATTATCAGAATTTGGAATCACAGATCCCCAAATATTTCCAAATTATTTTTATCCAATTTGAGATTTAATGCTGTAACGTGCTATTAGAATGCTATTTACTTCAACTAGTGATCTTGGCTGTTTAAACTGGTGCGAGACGTTGGAGAGAAAGAGCTGTGTGAATTCTCAGTGTGATACTCTGTCGAGCTGTGTGTGGTAATTGCGAGGAGTCGACTGCTCTTCTGGTCTAGTTGCTCTGGTCTGAAGACGGAGAGTGGAAGGAGCAGAATGGAAAGAGAAAGCGGGGATTTGGGCGAGTTGCTGGTGCTGGAATTGAGTGAGGGAAGTGAGGGAGTGAGTGCAGAGAGCATAGTCGAAGCATGAGACTGTGGAGCACGTTGTCCTCAGTACCAGAATTCGGATTCGGATATCCAGGCCTGCATCCAGTCAAGCTCCTCGTACTCCTCGCATCTGGAGAAGTGGCTCGGGCATTGCAATGCAGTTGGTTGGGGCTGTTGGGAATGGAGAGAACGAGAGAGAGAGAGATAGAGAAGTTTGGGTTTTGATGATCTGAGAGAGGGATACAGGTCCACGCCTCCAGGAGAGCTGAAGACGGTTTTACGAGCTTCCCTCGATGCCTTCACTTCCTTTCCAGCAGAGTGACTTTCGTCGAGCCACTGCACTCCTCCTCGGCTCCCACTACATATTCCATCATTATTACCTCCTAACTCCGTATTATCTACTCTGTCCAACGACACACCACACGCTCACTAACTACCAACTACCTACATTAGTTACTCCTCACTCACGATGAATACTGAAAAATAAGGAAGGGATCTCCAGATGCTCTCACTTCCTCTCTCTCTCTCTCTTCTCAGAGGATGGAATTTAGAGAGGGACATATATTATTGGAAGAAAAGCTTTTCTTTCTCTATCTCCCAGTTGTCCTTGTCTTGTCCATGATGGTCGTGAAGAAGTGAGCTGTGAGTGACGCAAGTGGGGAAGGAGAGGAAAGTGCAGATGCCTAATCTGGAGCAGGAGGTCCAGCACTATCTCTCTACTTATGGAGTGGGATAAGAGAGCGAGGACGGGGATCCTCTCAATTCCTACCCGTCTGGACGAAATAATGGAAGAGCCATAAATAGGCACACCTCAACCCATTTGGATGTAATAAAAATCTCTGCTCTCACTCGACCCTCGTTAAATATTATGGCCGAACGAAATCCAATCGTGAACTCAAGTCTGACAATGAAAGACTTTCACCGTTGCAACGCAACGGAGCAGAGCCAGTCCTCCTTCGTGCAGACCTACTTATATTTATCCTTTCATGTTCAGACTCACATTTCAAAACTTTCGGGGACTACACAGACTTTTTTTTACTCAGTACATAATAAATATATATAGGCCCCGCACCTAGCCCTTTCACCAAGTACACGCTGTAAATGTAATCATGGTGCAAGATGGAACTTTCGAAGACCTATCGGAGTCGCCACTCGTTCCTCTAACCCACATCTATGTATAGCACTGTCCTATGACACTAGAGAGATGCACCTAGCCTAGGAGACTGCCACTAACTCACTATAAATATATAAACACACACAGTGAGTATTTCTGAGATGCAGCTGACCGGTTGCTGTTCAGAGTCTTGCTGTTGCTTATAAGGAGGAGACATAAGTTGGAAATCATAGACGAGTGGCTGTAGGAGAAGATATTAGCAGAATGCATTCAGACAACGGAGCATTTCCTCACTTCTCTCTCCGGATCCTGTACTTTCACTAAAGTGTACAGCAACTATACACAAGACAATCAATATCTGTGTGAAGAGAGAGAGAGTTGAGTCGACTCAAGGCAGGCAGTCCATATGCAACAAAACTGATACTGGAGCTAAGGGAGAGCGAGAGCAGCAGCAGTCCAATGTATTATTTGTAAAATCAAAGCTACGAACAATGCTCCCTCCAAGACAAAGATCTGTCGAAATAGTGGAAAATAATACAATCCTTCATGCCTTTCCTTGACTTTCTATTTTCACGTTCCTTTCTATTTACTTACTCCCGTCCATTCAAACAGACGCACATGTAACGCAGACAGATCCCATGCCAGGTGCTTTCTCAGCTGTACATATTTGCATATTTGTTTATGGATAGCTACTATATGCATGAATTTACTCCCTACTCCTATTCACTTTCTCTCCATTCCCATTCCACACTCACTTTCTCCCCTTCACTCGCAACTACTAAGCCCCTTCACAAACTTTCACATTATTATTTTTACCTGTGCCAACGCAGAACTCATACAATCCTCTTCTGCTTATCCATCCAGCAATCCAACTATTCTTCCAAACAAACCAATCTACACAATCTACATTTTAAGCTCAACATTCTTTTATCTTTTCAATTCAGCCAATCCTCATCTGCTCCCTCATATCATTTACCACGCCAGACACATTTCTCTCCAACTTCCGTTAGAATTCAACTACACGGAATCATGTAAACATGGCAACAAAAATAACAAGCTACGATATTACGATACGTGATACTATGTTTACGTATCACTTCATTTCATCGCGTAGTACATAATGTTTACCTACTGCTAAATTGAAGGACAGACTTTCTGTGTTGACAAATAAAGTTAAATTCGTCATAGTATGTATCTACCAAATTTATTTCATAACCTACGCTAGCTCAAACTCTTTTATCAAATTAATGTACAGAAATAATTGGTTTAAGTTAACAATCCAAAATAATCCAATTGCTAATTACCGGATCTATTCTCTAAGCGTAACAGTAACTTCGAGTGATGTGTGAAATTTTTAATGTCTATTTTGTAATACATGCATTGCAGTTACAATCACAAAATTCTCTTTGTTCTTTTAGTAAACACATTTAGAAGTATTTAGGGTTCTAAATATGCCAAGTTTTAATAACAATATTAATGGTGGAAAATTTAAAAGCAAAGTAAAAAAATGAATATATTTTTGCTTAAAGGAATATTTATTTCCAAATTGCAAGCAATGGATTTAAATAAAAGTTATGTTGTTAGTTTTTCATGTTGTTTCTACACTATTTATTCACTAACTCAGAAGAATGGTTTTCAGTTGTCACCATTGGGTATCCATAAGTAATAAAAATGTAGGTCTACTTCTTTTCTGAAATCCAGGAAGATGATTTATTGGACTATATTTTACATATTGTAATGCAATGGATGACAAATGCATGTCATCGATGATAAGGTTATCCCAAACGAAAGATTGTTTAAAGAAATATAGTAGACAGGACTAAAAAGGTCGGAAATTCCAAAAACTGGGTTGGTTGATTTGAAAGAATATTGTCTATGAAATTAACTGTTTTAATTATTTAAAAGTATGGAGATAATAATATTTTACACAAATACACAATTTAATGTTAGGAGTATAAATATGTGCAGAATAGAAAGTAGTAAGTTGTATTTTATTGTAATTCGATACCTAGCGAAAAACGTAGGAAAGGGTGGTGTGGTATCGGGTTAAGCATTAGGCGAAAGTAATGTGTGTCAGTGAACTGACGGCAATGTATAGAAAAGAGGAAAGGAGGAAAAGAAAAGCATCCGGGAAGGGAAGAGAAAATAGGGAAATAAGTAAGATGTGTCTGCATGGTTTTAGAATCTTCCAGTGAACTGGAATGGAAGGGATTGGGAAAAATGACGTAAGATATAGAGAAAAGTACACGATGACGTCAATAGGGCTCCCGTAGTGCTTTCTCCATGCAGTACAATATACATAAACACACTAATGCCCACTACCTATTTGTATATTTCCTTGTTCGGATTGTATGCGAAGGGAAATGTGCTCACACAGTTGGCTCGAGGAAGTCTGACGGTAGGATAATCCGAGGAAACTGCATGGTGCCTATACATTTAGTTGGATAGCAACTAGTAATGTGTAATGCAAATAGAAGTAGAGAGAGAGAGAGTGACGACTACGAAGGTTACGGCGGATAACGTTCTTTGGCTAATCCTAGCTCAATATTAGTAAATAGATACATAACATAGCAAGGGTGTCCCCTAAATGCATGTACTCCTTCCAGACTCATGTGCAGAGTGGGGAAGTTGCGTGGAGTTTGTAGTGATGGGGCCAGCATGGGTTATACGTATATAAATGCATATTTAGGGAAAAATATTTGGCATTTAATAGTGAGTTGTATGTAGTTATCGTTAGATGCTCTATGATATAGTGCAAGTTTTATCAGGGAGTAGACAGGAGCGGCGGAGAAGTGGGTTATGTGCTATAGTTGGAGGAGGATGGAGAAAACGGCGTGGGGAAGTGAAAGCTCGGAGTACAACTTGTCTTATCATTTGCAGATGAACATAAACTGAAGCTAAAAGTTTGTTCTCTCCTCGGCATCACAGAAATGGGACATGATTATTGCTGAGAGAGGAGCCAAAGAAGGAAAGCCACTCATCAGACAGAATTCGGGAGCCACGAACATGTTTTTTTGGTTAATGGCAACTCCTTCATTCCCGCTCAAACCATGGCCAATTTAGAGAAAACCTTCTGGATGCCGATTAGGAGAGCGACTTTCTCTAATGCTTTCACTCCCTACTAGTTCGTGCCTATTACATCATGTGCACGCCACATAGGAAAGTCCACAACCATAGCACACAACTTACTAATGCAATTACTCTTGCCAGCAAGGCCCTCGTACTAAACGTTACGTAAATCCTATGCTCATAAGGCTCTCAGCTTCGGCTCCATGACCACAGCAAAGCAACTACCTACCTAATTGGCTAACTGCACACTTTTTAATAAGCAGAGCAGAGAGAGAGAGAGAGATGTATTCAGAGGAGGCGAGCCTTGCTCACTCAACCTCTTCCTTATTATCCTCACAGCGACATGGCAGGTGTAATGTCCTTTCTTTTCCAAAGAAAGCCCATCGTGTCTCATCTAACGGAACATTTCAGGCAGTGTTCGATATCAACCGGCTTTTTAACATTTTAGCCAGCCACTAGGCCATTTTAGCCGGTTAAAATGACCTTGTGGCCAAAATGGTTAATGGTAACATACAATGTAAAATAATTTTAGCCAATGACCAAAAATGATTTTAGCCAACCACCAGACCATTTAAGGCCACTACCATTTTAGCCAGTGGCTAGTCAAACACTGATTTCAGGCCATAAATGGAAGGAGTAGGCTGAATATTATTTGCCTAGTCCAGTCTAATGGACACTAAGTCGGAATTATTCAGGCTAGGCTCATATAGAGAGTCGGAGAAATGAATTCCCTATAAATGTTTGAGACTGACTAATCGTACGTAAGTAAGTATGTAAGTATTATCCGATACGATGGCTTTTATCGAAGAAACACGACTCAAATTACGACAATTATTATTGATTTGAAAAGTTTGGAGCCACCAGGGAGTTTTAAAGTGTTTAGTCTGACCAGCAGAGCAAGTATGTATGGACGTGCGAAATATTTTACGAGCCCTACACTATTTACAAGGATCAT
>JAAAYG020017035.1:0-20299 GCA_009936455.2 Tomocerus minor
TAGAGGGGATAACCACGGTCAAGTTTGAGTAGGGAGTAAACAGATTTCACCGTGCGGTTTGTCCAGTGGAGGTCACCCATCGGTACCATGACCTTCTATAATTATTGTACGATATACGTCATATTGAAATATTTTGTTGAAGACACTAAGGCAATCAACTTTTATTTGGGTGAAAATAAGATACAACTCAACGTTTGTCCAGTGGAGGTCATCAAAGTCACCCACCCGTACCATGATCTTCTATTCTTATTACACGATATCCCTTATGTTCGATTATGTAAATGTATGTATGAGTATGATGGTATATGAGTAGCTCTGCTCAGAAATTTTTCTGAGCAGAAACTCAAGCCCGGCAGATTTCTGATTGCTCACTTTATTAAATGGATGGTGGAAGTGACGTGGAGTCTTTCTTATTTCTGGTATGCTTAGGTTTTTCCCTCAATTTTGGTCGTGTATTTATTCAAGCAAGGCTGAGGCAGTAAAAGTCAACATCATTGCGAGGAGGGTGGCGGAACACACGTGCGATTTAAGTACTGTCTTTAATGCTTACAAACGATCAGAATTGAAGTCATGCAATACAGCTACCGTTTACCCCGAATTACGCTCCTCCTTGCAAATTAACCTTATCAATTGGACTTAATTTAAATTTAATATTGCGATTGCACCCCCGTCTGGATTCCATTGTAGTAACATTTCTTGGGCTTAATTCATTTACATGAATTATTCGGGACAGAAATAAATCGTCAGCAGTCTCCGCTCATATATGTGGCCACGCCAGGACGAGTGAACGACATCGTCAAATTGGTCCAAAATGAGCAGAGATGAGATATGTATGTACTCATTTTTCCAAAATATGTATGTAAATATGTACCAAAAATCGCCAAAATATGTACTAAAATATGTACAACAAATCCTAGCATATAGACGCAAAAATGGTCATAAAGGCACAAACTATGGAATTACAAAATGTCAAAATTTAATTATCGACGCATAGGTAATGGTTAAATACGCATAAATTTAGTAGTACAGTATTTATGAAATTTAAGAACTATCGCTTGCTCCAAAATAGAGGATAACCTGGGACATTTCCAAAGGGGTTTTCTCCTCTTGGAACCTTTTTCAACCAAGATTTCATCACAACCCCTGAGGGCTTTTTTTGCTTTGACATTTAGCTTCAAAATTGCGTTAGTGCTATTATTTAACGATTTGTCAATTGACGCGAAATGCGCTGCAATGAATATGAAATAGATTGGCAGATATTGTACAATGATGTTATCTATGAATCGGCGTTGAGCTTGCTTGGTTGCCTTCGGTATGCACATGAACCAATTTCTAGAAGATTTGGGATCTCAGACTCCTGTGTTAATTTTTTCTTTTTATGCCTCGTAACATGTACAAAATATGTACGAAATATGTAAAATATGTACGAAATATGTAAAATATGTATAAAATATGTACGAAATATGGAAAATATGTACAAAATATGTACGAAATATGTAAAATATGTACAAAATATGTACGAAATATGTAAAATATGTACGAAATATGTAAAATATGTACAAAATATACACTATTTTCCAAAATATGGACGTACATATGTATATAGACCAAAACTTCGAAATATGTAAAAGCTTTAAAGAATTGACAATATGAAGCCAATTTTTTAATGGCCGTTATTAAGAAGCGGCCTCGCTTCTTTATAAGATCCAAAAGTCTGTCTATCCGTACGTCTGTTTACACGATAACTCAAAAACGGATTAAGATGCTGACTTCAAACTTTCAGAATATATTCTAGGGGTATATGCAACAATACCATTACAAAATAGGATTGCTCCGTCTATCCATTCCCGTTCCGGGGATGGAAAATTTTTATGTCACCAACAATATCTGTCTTATTTTTCTATTTACTTATTTAAACAAGGAGCCAACCCACGTCGCAGGAAATAGGTCCACCGCCACTTCTTTTCTACTCCATTTAAAAGGGTTTATTTGGGATAAGACCGAGACATAAGGGTTAAGAGAAAATTTATGTTATTTCTAATAACAATCCAGATGGCATTCGTTATTGCACTTCATTATACTATAAATTACGAGTGAAATTATTGCACCACTAGAAAGACGAGAAAATTTTGAGCAATCTCAGAAAAAAGAAAGTTGTGGCTGTTCAAATGTTAATAGCTATACTAATCATTATTTTTTGCATTATAGTATTCACAAGTAGTAAAATTCTAAACTTACTGATGGCCATGACTCCACTGACTTAACATTGGCTTTCCTGGGACAGAGAACTGGTTTAAAATGGAAATTTGTGGAATAACATCATTTCCCAGGATAAAGTTGCCCTGCGAACATTTGTGAGGCATTGATAAAAAGATGGCTGAAAAAATGGCAAAGGAATGTACCCGATAAAGTGGATGTATTTGTTATGCTGTTAGTGTTATATTTACAATCCTGGCAAAATTGCTTAAAGATTATTTAACAATGTATTAATCAATTAGGCAAAATAAAACTGGAAGTAGCTGTTATATTTCAAAAGTAATTTTAATTAAGTAGTTAATCTAATTTCTTAATCAGTTTTAACTCGTTATCTAAATTATCTATATGAATTTAATTAATTAGTTTATTTTCTAGTTATCTCTATGTTGTATTAGAATAAATAACGACAGTCACGGAATAGCAGAGGCGAATCTATATACTTTGATTGTTGGCATACTATACTATGTTCAGATGAATGGTCGATCAGTTACGCATATCATATCATATCATAGGTTTATTCAAGTGCAAAAGTCTCAGTACATAATAAAGTTAAAGTCAAATTCAACTACTACGGTTCTACAATTTTCAAACGTTTCATTTTCATCAAGAACTCTCCATAATCCATATAATTTAACAAGCCTGTTTAAAACAGCCTTAAATTTAAAGCCTAAACTAAGCTTCCAATTTGACAAGTTGGGAACGGCCCCTATTCCCCTTCCCGTGTCGTCAAATTGGAACTTTAGTTTAGGTTTAAATGTGATCATCAAATGAATATTCCGGAATGCATTTTAAAAATCTGTCTCACATCCACAAATTGGAGTCAAGAAAGAAATATTCCGTCCTTTACGGTGGTACCTCTAAGAAATTTGTAAACTTGTTGTTAGCAACTGGCCCCCCACTTTAAGTCAATATTGATTATTTCTGCCATCAGGCACTATGCCTACATTATTAGAACGACAGCAATTTTTCCCTTTTCTTCACTCTCTGAATTTCATTTAATCTTCTTACTTCGGAAAAATGAATTTCCGAAAAAAATTTGACTTGATTTTTGCAATTGTAATCCTCAAATGTTCCCAAACTGTCCACTGCAGTCTGAGTTTGCCATTCCGCAGAACGTGTGACTACAACTTAATAGCTTTCAAAAACTCATTTTGGACGACAGAATTTATTTTGTCGAATCAAAAAGGACAGCCATGGACTGCAGCCGCTGCTGATTATAACCAATTCCAATTCGGAAGAGATTTAAAGAATCCAAGAGATTTGTCCAACAATTTATGCAGCGTGAATATTCTCATGGAACCAGACGATTCATTTACTTTATTGCATAAAATATTCGGGAAAGAAATAAATCACAAGCCATCTGCCATCTTAGTCATCTTAAGTGAAAAGAAAAGAAAAATAATGGATACCATTTGTCTTCAGAATCTTAGGTTTGAGTTAGTCAGTCCATTCTTCTTGTTGAGGATTAAAGATGAAAAAAGCTATTCCGCTAGTACTGGACACATCTACAAAAAGTACGAAGAGATTTTTAAATCATTCGAAGAAACGGAATTGACAGGAAGAGACTGGGAAAGAGTTTGGTACGACTTAAATGGACATCTAAGCGGTACTTATATTGGCGGAGTGTATTCAGGTTATTCCGAAAAATCACCTTCTCCAATGCCAAGGTGCAAATGCAACGTGTATACTTCTTGGAAAAAATGGGGGCAGAGGCCATGCCCAGCAGCCAACAGAGCCGTTGAAACAATGGCGGATGGATTTAATTTTACTGTGGTTTATGGCGGGAGACCAAATATTTTGTTGTCAATGCAGCTCAGTGGATATATCTATCTGCAGGTAGCCATGGTGAAGCCATACTACTATAATAATCTTGAAACGAGGTTCATTGAATATTTTGAGGATATGTATCCATTTTACTGCACAGCAGCAAATCAATATTATGACGTCCGAATGACCGTTTTTATTCAGGATACTTTTGACATTTATTCCTGGCTACTCATCTTTTCTCTCTTGCCACTGTCATTTTTGCTTTTAGATTCTGATCTCTGTAATTCCTCCTCGACCGATAAAATTAATTATATCGTCAATTCTGTAATGGCAGTTTTTCTTGCTCAGGAAGTTGCCGTTAAGAGGAAGAATTTATTATTTCTGATTGCAATCCTGATGGCATTCCTCATCACAATTCATTATGATGCTTACACTACGAGTGAAATTATCGTACCACCAGAAAGAAAACAACTTCAAGATTTTCAAGAGCTAATTGAAAATGATTACAAATTACTGTGGATTATTGACAGTTCAAAAGCTTTTAATGAAAACCGATCGAAGCATTTTGCAAGATATAAAATGTTGGAAAAGATGAACTCCAGTGTCTACAAATATGAAATAGAGAAACCAGAAGAAACATTTGGAAAAATTGGAATTACTCCGCAGGAGGTGACGTTGAGGTTGGTGACAAACTACTCAAACAAAATATTTTCTCTCGCCTACAAACAATATAGCAAATATATCGTCCCCCTGCTAGTTAAGGAATATTTAACCGATGGCGTTTGTATGTCCACCCAAAAAATGAAAAACTCAGAACCGATGTCTTACGCATTTATTGGAGCATATCGTTATAATTTCCATTCTTATTTCAAACGGATGATGGAAAAAGGATTCTTAAGTACTTGGATGGAGCAACAGGAAAATGAGGCATATCTAATTGCCAAGCAATCTGTAATAAAACTTAAACACGACGACGATCAGCCAGTGAGCGTGAATCTAAACATGAAAATGCACACAATTTTTTTTGTGTGAGTATTTCTTTCTTGGTTCACTTGTCACTTTCTGTTTGGAATGTTTGTACGATGAAATACTCCCCTGTCTAAGTTGGAAAATCGAATTTAAGCATTTGTTATCCGGTTTTGAGATGTCTGGAAATGTCTTTTACAGAATAGCATCTTCATGTTGGTCGCTAGGCAATAATAAATGTGGGCCACCGCAGACGACTAAAATATTTGTCGTGAACAGAATTGAGGACACGGTTCTTACTATGTGAGGTCGTAATATTTCGAAGAGTAATGAGAAAAGTAATGGTAAGGAGTCGTAATATCGCAAATATACTGTATATTCTCACTTTTTATTTGTATGTTGCACAATAGACTACGTACTTCTTAGCTCGGCTTAGTAGGGGAGCTTATGGAATCACACATTCTGCCCGTACGTCAGTCTGTTATCGCCATAACTTTCGAACGCGATGACCGAAGTTAAAGATTTTCGCAAGAATCGCCAGGACTGTTATACCTAAGTTAGTGTATGGAGTGTCACAATTTTTATACACTATCGCTATTAATTTACATCTATTTGTCAATATTTTATGCACAAAATATTTAACATTTAATGGAAGCAATATAAATTATGAGGTGTGTGAATAGTAGAAGCAGTGTTTTGTTTTTTATATTGCTGGAAATTATGGATGCATAGAAGCGATAAGATTTCCATAAGATTTTGATAATCCTTTTTTATACAGTGACTATCAAAATGGACAATAACTTAGCGCGCGTTATCTCGGTAAACTGTAAACCGATTGGGAGCCCGTCATAAGACACCTCTGACAAATACACCTCGTAGGTAAAATCACCTAGTAGACAAATTTTTTTTTGTTATTCTAATTCTTAAATTGCAAATACCTAAACCTATGTATGTTTTGCTGCAGCTGCAAATCCAGTTAAAGAAATTTTTATCCGTAAACCACATCACAAAAATAACTTGAACCATCAACAGGATTGACGATACTGTTCTATCTATGCGAGGCCTTAATATTTCGAAGGGTAATGGGAAAGGCAATAATAAGGTAATAATTTACCGCGACAACAGGTTCACCACTCATTGCAAGTCTACGACCTTTCCCGAAAGTTTTGACAATGGCAGTTTAATAGTTTTGCCTATTGTGTGTTTATTAATAGCATGATCCGCTACAGCTGCAACGTTTATAAATGAATTTTAATGTAATAAAGTGTTTTTGAAAATCCAAACCTTGTTTAATGAGATACTGAAATTAAATTATATAAATATTACAATATCATAAGGGTAATTATTTACAATTGTACAAATATTAAAGCAAATTGTTTCAATAGGTCTCCGAATAGGTTAACAGGTACAATAACTTCCGTAAAATCAATCTACGAAAATATATTTCCGTAAATAACAGTAAATTTTTAAAACAAGAATACTTTCAAACCAGCAAATATTGTGTAGTTTAAAGTTGAAATTCATTTAAATTAAATAATTAAATAATTAGTTGATTATCAATAGAGTATTATTGCAATTAGCAAACACAATCACCAAATAATTTTAAATACGGCGCCTTTTCTTGGCGTCTTCTATCCTTGCACTTGCTTTCTCGGCCTTTCTCTTCAAGTTTTGTGCCGGATGATCTTCTCGCAAGTGCTTCTGCAAAGCAGAGTTCCGTGGGAATTCCACGTTACAATACTCGCAGGTGACCGGGTTGTTATGAATCTCTTCGTGGCTACGACAATCTTCTTCATCGATAAACGGTTGGTGACAAAATCCACACGAAAAAACTAATTTGAGCCCAGGGTCTTTAGATTCGTGTTCCCGCAAATGTCGAATTAGTTCGTTCTTTTTGTTGGAGATGTGACTGCACACAGTGCAGGGATACGCAGGCTCAAGTCCATGAATTATCCGCATATGCTCTTCAAGCTTTTTTGCGCCTTTAAATTCTTGCCCACAATCTGGACAAGCGGAGCCTTGTACTTCTTTTGAAATGACGTTTAGTGTCTCTGTGTTTCCAGCAGAATTTCCTCCTCCCTTTGACAATCGTTCTCCACCCACATTTTTATTCTGTAGAAATGGAAAAAAAAATCATATATTCCCTTAGCATGGCAACTAACAAGTTATGAAGGGAGCAAAGCTATAAATATATTGAGAAATCCTGGAAAAGGAAAATAGCCAACGATTACATTTAATCTCTAAAAATGACAGATATACTGGTATTTTCCTTTAGAATTAAAAAACCAACTAACCAAAATTAGCGGCTTATAGTCTTGTAATGTTATACTTGATTTTTCTGCTTCCTGATTTACTAATCTGCTTTTATTTAGCTCCGGATTACAAACTTAATACATTCTAATTGTTTTTGAATTTTCTTAAATTGATATCAAATATAATACCGAATTTTTTGTTTGAAATGTTGTAATTTAGTATTCAGTAGCAGGTGCTATCAAGGACGTATTTAGGTGGTGCTACAGTGCGTAAACACTAACCAAATATTTGGAAAATGCGCTACATATTATCCCTATATCAAGACAAAGTTGGAATTTTGCAAAATTACAATTTGTCCAGTGGAGGTCACCAAATTTCACCCATCGGTACAATGACTTTCTGTTATTATTATACTACATCCGTCATATTAAAATATGGTGAAGCAGACATTAGGGCAATCAACTTTTGATCGGGTGAAAACAAGATTCACCTCACCGTTTGTCCAGTGGAGGTCACCAAAAGTTACCCAAGGGTACCGCGACTAATATATCCTGCAACATATTTGAATATGACGGTTATCTAATCATAATAGTAGAAAGTCATGGTACCGTTGAGTAATCTTTGGTGACCTCCACTGGACAAACGATGCTGAGGTGAATCTTGTTTTCACCAGAAAAAAAGTTGATTGCTTTAGTGTCTCCTTTAACAGATTTCAAAATAACGGATAACGTATAATAATAACATATATAGTATAATAATGAGTCATTGTACCAATGGATGACCTATGGTGACCTCAACCAGACAAACCGCACGGTCAAAAGATTTTACCCCCTACTCAAACTTGATCCTACTTACCTCTTCGCAATATATGTGAATATGACGATTTTTAAACCGAACACCAATATACAGGACCCCATATCCGTCGACCTTTACTATTTTTAACTAATTTTATTCCTAAAAATTTCCATTTTGAAAGTGAAATGTACTGTTTACTTTAAAGTTTTGGCTTAAAAGGGCAAAAATTTTCAAGTTTAGCGTGATTTTTTTTACTCGTAATAGACTTGTTTGTTTTTCAAGAAGTTATAGTTAGAAATAGAAATTTAAAAATAAAAATTAGCAAAATAACTCGAACTTACTGGAATTTACCTTTAGAATGTCAATATGTCAAGTAAAGTCCGAAATTATTATTGAAATTGAATTTTAAAACTCACTAGAAATAATAATATACGTTACCGGTTTGTCATGGATCTTTTCGTGGTCGAGACACTCATTTTCATCGAAAAAGGCCAGACTGCAAATTGGACATGCAAAGATTAGCTTTCCGATTTCCGGCGACTCCACTTCATGTTTCTGCAAGTGCCGAACCAGATCAACTTTTCTGCTGGCAATGAAATCGCAAACTTTGCACGGGTATTCAAGTTGAGTTCCATGATTAACTCGCAAATGATTTTCGAGCTTAGTTGCGCCCTTAAATTCTTTGCCACACTCTGGACAAGTTGAGCCATGAACTTCTTTTTTGTGCTTATTCAGTTGACCCATTTCTAGAAAAGGAATATCACAGATCCTGCATATTTTTGGAAACTTGTAGCCATGGGCAGTTTGCCAGTGATTCATCAGAAGAATTCCTTTATTAAAAGTCTGCGAACATTTGTGACATCTCTGAGGCTTCCCAGATGCGGATCCAGACGGCACAGTGGATTCTTAAAAATGAATTAAAGGTTGTTGATTGTATTAGAACTTCCCGAAATGTATTACCAATGAGATTCTTAGCAATTCTTTGAAATAAGAAATTAGTTTGCTAATTTGTTCAGCACCTCCATTTCTTGATGAGCTTGTTCCAAGGCCTTCCATTATTAATTATCTTTGGCTTTGGGTTTATTTTGGTTACTTGATTTCCAATTCTAATAAAATAAATATAGTTGAAAATCATTAATTATCGTTCACAAACAATTAAATAAAATAAAAATTACTATCAGTATTATGTAACGCAGGATAATATTAAATTGATAAAGTCAATTACCACAGAGCGGAAGTTCTACCGCTGAGTGAGATAGCTAGATAATATATTGAAATTTTAACTTTCCAAACAAAACGCTCGTTCGTATACGCCTTCCACCAGTTCCACCTGCAAATGTACCACAGAGATAGAGTGATGATTATCCAACGATTTAATTGTGTTTGATGGCCCACTGTAAAGTTGAGAACATAAAGTGACGTTTATTTATGTTACATACATTTTTGTTTAATGGAAAAATTAATTAATAACTAATAAAGAACAAATAAATTAACGAACATTTAATTTTAATTTCAATTTTGCATAATGTTTCAACCAAATTCACTTTGGACTATAAATCATGTCTGTTATTTTTTACTTTACCTCAGATCAATGACCAGTGTCCAGTCACCCTTTACAAAGCAGCTGACGGCAGGTCACTAATCACCAGAATTAAATAAAAATGATAAAATCCCCCGAATGACATTCTGGTCATTTTAACAACCATCCGCTGTCAGCTGTATCAAATTTCAAATATAAAATAAAATGTAGATTGTGTAAATCAGTGACAAATTAAATAAAAATGTGTATATATGCTAATCTTATTTCTTTAATGCTAACTCATAATTGTAATAATTCAATCACAACCTTCGTATTTTGTTTATTGCAAGTCAAAAAACAACAACAGGTGATTTTGCAGCAAAAGAGAACAAGAGCAGAAATTTTTTTTCAAATGTTACTTGTTCCCGCCACAGCTACTGACTCTATTTTACCGTTTGTCTTCCCGGCAAGCTGGGTAACCAAAAGTAGACGAAGGTACACAAAACAAGAAAATGACAAATAATTATGCTCACATTGTTGACCTCACGTTCGCATGTAAATTAAATAATTATTTAATATGTGAAATTGAAGGTTTGAACAATTGCACTAGTCCAGCCTGAATATAAATATAAAGAAAAGACATTTTCCGTAAAAGTCCCCCAAAATTCTTCTTTGTGACTTCATTTTTAAGAAACCTAACAGAATTCGCTAATAATTTGGCCCAAAAATGGGGAATGTCGGTCCTCTCTCTCCCATTTTTTACAAACATAATTCTAAGTCGCGGCAGCTAATTTTTTGATCATAAAATTCAACTTTTAAACAGTAAAATTTAAAAATCTCAACCACTGCTGCTCTAATGTCTAATTTTCGAATAGTACAGTATTGGAATTAGTACAGACTCATTGTGTTTCGGGATGCTTCATTGTATCCAGATTTTCAATTAACCACATGCCTTCTTAATGTACTCCTTCATTAAATTATCTTGGCGTCCAAATGTAAGTTGATTTTGCTAAAAGGTAAAAAGCAATCTTCGTCAGTTTATGTTCTGTTCTTCGCCATTTCGGAAATTCCCTCTCATTGAATGACTGAGTACTCATTTTAACATCAAGACGCAAAAGGGAATTTAAGCACTATTTTAATTTTATATTATAATGTTGAATTGTAACTGTCCCAAGCACAGTCACTCCCACACGCCACACACTATACTAAATACATTTGATGTGCATAATAATACTAATACATTAATAAATTATGCATGTAATTTTGATATTAAAGTCATAATATAAACACTCTCCTCCCGCCAATTATACCATGATTTTTTATTAATTTTCGAACGAATATGGCAACTTTGAAATTAGGAACGGTAATGTGACTGTGGTTTATTTTAGTTAAGCCAGTTCAGTTAACGAATGTCTGAAATTGATGTAAAATATGGAACAGCTGGAAACGCAACATATTTTGGCCAAAAAAATCGGGAAAAAAATCAGTTCCGTCAGTCGACTTTAGCCGATTTCGGACACGTTGAATTTTCAATCTCAGAGAAACAGTGATTAACATTGTTTACACTACTTTTAAATTCAATATCTCTGAAATCAAATAAATTCGGCTGACGGAACTAATTATTTCTTCGAATTTTTGAGTTACATTATGCCGCGTTCCCAAGCTGTTCCATAATTAACATTGACTTCAGGCATTGGTTAACTTAGCTAGCTCGATTGCAGGGCATAAAAGAGCTAATTTTTGTCTTATTGCCTTTTTCCCTATCAAAATGAGCAAAAAGGCGCTTTTTTGACCTTTTACTCTTTTGCTTTAAAATGGGACAAGGCAAACAGTCAGGGATATAGGATTTTTCAGTAAATTACGTACCATTTATATTCCAAATTTAATGAAAAATGTATGGCCATGCAGTGGAAGCAACATTTAGCAATATTTTATTGACTGAATCGGAAATTCAATTACATTAACAATTGGAATTTTAGTTTCTTGAACATCTTAGATGGCCAAGAAAAGTCAAAGGCAGCAAAAAATCAAAAAGGCCGCAAAAAGCCAAAAGGGTAGCAAAAAGTCAAAAAGGCGCCGTTTTGCCTTTTTCCTCCCAAAAAGGCAGCCTTTTTCTTCCCAAAAAGGCAGCCTTTTCCATGCTCTGTTCAGACAAAAGGGAAATTCTCATAATATATAAAGCATTTCCGAAACGAAGTCATGGACTAGCTGGCAATAATGCTATGTACTCTGTGTCCGGTCTCGCATACTCGCATCTCGCATAAAATATACTAGTATCGTATCCTGTGAATCCTGTCGTGTGTGTATCATTGTGTATACATAACACGAATACATGGAAAGAGTACGTAATGCGAGTACGTAGAAGAGTATACATAAGGAGAAGGGCAACCGCAACCGTGTAGAATGTTGAACATTGTCGAGGCACAGTGTTGATATTGTGGACTCGCTTTCTCAAGTTATACGTTACACACCTCGAACCTTGAAGCGAGGCTCTTGAAATGAAAACATCCACTCTTCTACGTCATTAGCTTTGCTTCGAGTCCTGAAGAAAATGTTGCCTTTAGCGCCACTTTTAAATGCAGTCATACTGCAGACACAAACACAAAACTCTGGCTTAATTTTGCCAATTTTGCATTTTTGTTTTTTAGTGATCGTGTTATTCCCGCTCTACAGTTATTCGAATATTTACGAATTGAAAATCTGTCTTTGTCACAATAAAGTTTTGGATTTGTCAAAAATAATAGAAAAATGGATAACAAAAATCAATGCGTGATTTGCTTCAATCAATTCAAAATAAATAACACGCCGCCGAGCATCTCCCAAAAGATGTACAAACTTTGCCGGAAATATTTACATTCGGACATAATGAAGGTAAACAATAAATAAATGAATTCTCAACTATTTATGTAATTTCAATTCATACATTTAATTCATAATTAAAATTCAAACATGAGTTTTTGAACATGATAATTAAGCACAAATTCAAAATTAACATTAATTTTGTTTATTTTGTCATGCGTGTTTGTTGTGGCGGATGGATCTTAATTTTGAAATTATTTTTTCGTGAATGTTTCTTATTGAAGTTTGAAGTAAACAATTAAATGTTGACTGTGTGTAGGTAATTTATTTATTTGACTAATGAATTACTTTTATAAAATAAATTTCCAGGAAACGTTGGCAGCAAAGTGGGATTTATCAGCAGAAAATAGTTTGTTATTATTTTGTCAGAGCTGCTTCGAGTCAGCTGTGGAATTAAATGACCTGACAGAGCAGTTGGAATTTCTTCAGAAAAGCATTTCTGAGTTGACTTTGATGTTCTCCATGGGCATTTTGTATCGGAGAAGCAAAACACCGAATCCTACCCGAAAATCGGATTCTGGTGCGAATGAAAATAAGAAATTGGTCGAAGTGGATTGTTCTGGGCTGTCGGAATGTGTTTCTTGGAGTGGATCCGGTCCCCGCTTGTTGACGAAGGAACCATATGTGGAACTGCCAGTCAACTGCGTCAGTGACGAAAAGACGGATGAATATGTCGACCCATTGTTTGGAATTCCTGACGACGATGATGACAACTACATTGAAATTAAGCAAGAGGATGATGACGATCTAATGGATGACGATGAAAATGAACCAGCAGTGAATCCTATTAAATCTCCCGTTTATTTTCCATCTGAGGCTTACTTCACGACTGAAACGGATCCTAAGTCAGTGCCAGTCATTCACATCGAAGACATACCTGCACCTATGCCAAAAACAGGTTTTTAAAAAAACATTTTTTTATTTTTGATGACACTAATTTAGCTTTCAGATTTGCTTTTGTAATTTTTGTGTATATTATATTACCCTACATTTTTGTATTTTACAATATTTTAATCAATCTTCATTTTCAACTTATATTTCCAAGTACCTATCGATTAATTCCTTATAGTTTATTAATTTTTTACGTTTTATTAATTACTGGATCATATGCTCAAGATAAGTTTCCTTTTTCCAGTGATTATCAACGCTGGAACTAGTGGTGAAGCCTTGGTATATGCCTCGGAAGCTCCTCAAAGTACTAAACAGAGAAGAAAAACAAAATTAGTTCCAAATAATGAAATGGCTGAAGAAAGCAACTCAAGTAGCAACGCTGAAAGGTATTTAATTTTAATTCAAATATTAAGAAAAAAGAAAGTTCACAAAATCTCCGGACGATAATTTATATTTCGTTAACGTGTCTGTCAATATTTTACAGAATTTATCTCAAAATTATTTATATTTATAGTGTTTTTTTCATTTTTTGTGTAGCACGGCAGAAAAAGTTTCTAAAAGACTGTACCATCTGGACCCGAAGAGTGTGCAGCCGGGACGTGATAGAAGACGCGTTCAAAAAGCTTTGAATTGCTACAAATATCGTCTGAAGAAAAAACAAGAAGCTGAGCAAAAAATTGGGAAACTTAATTCAGACATTGCTAACCTAAAAATGCAGTTGATTTTGATGAAGCAGAAAGGTGGGGAAACATCCAGAACTTCGCGGCGATAACATTTTGTTTTGAAAGAATTAATTGAGAGACATTTACTTTATTCTCATATAGTTGCAATTAAGTTTCACGATGTAGGTACTTTATTCACTTATTTTTTACTGTATTTTGACTTCCCAAGCTTTTTAGTTGTGATTTTTTATATAACTTAGATAAAATTAGATTACTGAATCTTAGTGTTTTAAATTCTTCAATTAACTGTGTAATTATCTACAGAATATTTTACTTTCAAAGAGAGCTTCGGACAAGACTTTTAAATCAAATTGTAGTACGATATAAATATATAGTACATTTATAAATAATAGTAATTAATTTTTTTCCGAATTTTTTGGTTAATGGCTGCATTCGTAACAATTGAAGGGCTCAGGATTAAAAGTCGCAATTTCAATTTCCTTTTTGGTTGCCAAGGAAATTGAAATTTTAGTACACAAAATGTCGATGTTTCTTTTTTAATTTCTAAAAGAAAATCGAAATTGCGACTTTTCGTCTTGAGCCCTTCAACTATTCCAAATATTTAACACTTCTGTGAGTTTAAATTAAAAGAATACTGTAAGTACCTTTGAATGGGGTTTTACTATTGCATTCTTAAGACATGTCAAATACGTAATAGGTCTAAATACGAAAATATTATATATTATATTTTCTTTTGTAGTTAACAGAACTACAAAATAGTAATACATAGTACCTAATAGAAAAATTTATATAATTGCGTATCATGTTAAGTTCAGTGGTTTCTTAAATGTCGCTTTAGATTTGCATGCTTAAAATTTTTGTTCATTTTCAAAAGTATATACCTACTAAATAATTTTGTAATCCGGTATTATCTTGTAATAATATTCAAGATTTAAAGTTAATGCCATACATTATTATATGAGCAGTTATATAAATAATCTAGTGCACTCAAACACGTGTCGATGGATTTTTTTGGTAATATTGATATTTCTCTCCTCACATTAAACATAACCGCGAGTGATTAATTTTTTGCCGTTATTTCTGCTATTGTTTAATTCAGTTATTTCCAATTGGGAAAATTCAATTTGATTCCTGCTCATTAAACGAGATAAAAGCTAGTTGTTACTCCTTAAAGGAAAAGTATATATTGTAATTTTAAAAGCATGAAACTGATTGTGTCCTGAGTTTTATTCCTAATTACGCATGATACAACAATTTTTACTAAGTTGTAAATAAATCAAAGCCTTTGAACGCTAACTGCATCCTCATATGAAATAATTATGGTAAATTATAATGAATGTTATAATTTTGTTTGAGGAATTGTAAGTTCTTTCAATAAACTTAGGCTTGGCAATAAAGCATAAAAGAAGTTGGACTTCATAACAATTTTCTTTAATACTAACTGCACCTGGAATTAATATATAATATCGCAATAACATCGGTTTTGGATAGTTTTGAAAAAAGATTACAATAATTTCTGCTTTCTGTTATAATTTATGTTTTCTGCTATTATTTGTACGTAGGTGCTCCACGACAAGGCCGTTACATCTTTAGTGTTCATTGCAAATTTAATAATGAAAATCTGATTCACCATCGTAATTTTACCACGTCAAGAAAATTAATTTTTCAATTTTTTCAAAAAGTAAAAATTCCGCTACAATTTTTGTCAACAATGAAGTTTTTCGATATTACATTATGTCAATAGATTTTAATTCGTATAGCGTATGCGGATTATTCAACTTTTTTGGGTCACATAATTTTTTTTTATTATTTGTTGGTTTAAAAGTAAATAGTCCTAGAGCAGTTATTTAACCACAGAAGAGGTTAAATTGTATCAGAACCGAATCAATTTTCTAAAGAAATATTTGTGAGCCCTAACATAATTTCCTTGTAACCTTTTCAAAATTTGGTTCATGAGAAATATGAATCCCTTAGCTTCAGTTTTTAATTCCCTCATTGCAATCTTTATCTTATTTTGTTATTGTTACTAGACAGATATTCGTAGTTTCGAATATTCCCATTTCGCATCCAATTATTTCGGGAAAAGTGGGACATATTTATGAAACATGGGAAATGAACCCTATTGGATGTTGAGACACCCAAAGGGAAATCTTGATATCAAACATAAACATTGACCACACTATTATTATTCGAATTGGACGAATGCCATATTCCATGTTGCAATATTTTATCAAATATTTGAGGTAGAAAATAGTGCTTATTTGCCATTTGATAAAATATTATATAATTAATATTATTGGGTATAAATCCTGCGCTCGGGATGGGGTATAGATCTAATCCGAGAACAAAATTCATACCAAATAATCTAAACATTTATTGCATTCTATTATTTGTCAATACTTATCCATACATATCCAATGTCTGATTTTATGTTTTAGTTTATGTTAATATGCTGTGGAAAATGCAAAGGTCGCATCGGTATGTGGAAGAGTAGAGTGCAGATTTCAAACTCTCACTGCCACTCTTGAAAATGGGGGTGAGAGTCGAAAAATCGTCTTTATTAAGAATGTAGGTCTTTTTCTGCTAAACGTCTAGTCATGTCCTCATTTATCATTAATCATATGATGCATTAACTTATAATTAAATGTATACGCAATCATTTGCTATTTGAAATTGTCTTCAATGAGGAAATCTAAAAATAAGTGACCGCACCACAATAATAACAGCTTTAACAACTATAATAAGAGCTCTAAATATCATTCTTCAGTGGAAATGAAGAGTGCAATTGTAACAGACATGTACTGAATATCTGAAAATATTGATAATATGAAAACGGAAATTACATTATCAAAATCTTTTGTCTGTCTGTCCGTCGACATAAACCGAATAACTCGTCCAAAACTTAACGCGTACTGTAGGCAAAAGGCGACACGCCGACAAGCGGAGGCATTTGCATCGTCATTTCACCCTTGAACTTTATACTTTCAGTTTTGGTTCGCCATGAAACATCTGCATTTGAAGAAAAATGCTGATATCATTAGCAAAATTATTCCAAATCATTTGTTTTCCGAATCTGAATTCGCCAACGGTCAACTGTTTTGTTTCTAACAAGGAAGAGATTGTTAGCTCAGTCGGCAATTGTCGTTGGCAAAGTATGTCAAGCTATTTAAATTTGTTTGATTTCTTCTGAGAAGGCTTTACTAGCAGAATGTTAAAAGAATATTTCATATTTAATAAACAGTGTAAAAAATGAGTTAATGATGTAAGGCTACGGCCAGAACTGTCAATTGAATACTAGCAGAATGTTAGTTCAAGTATGTAACCTTATCGAAAATTTATGAATTCTAAGAGGAGTGGAAAAGTTATAAAACTTTTGAGGAGGGGTTGACATTTGTTACAGCCCTGATTGAAGGAGAACAGTTTAAATTAATATAGTGCAATGGAATAAACATTTTTGGAATCATATTCAAATTTAAAATTCAGTATAAGAAAAAATTGGGGATTTTTGAGTAGAGAGAATATTTAACAAAACGCGTTTCATAAATCAGACCCTTGTGACCTACAGAATTTTTTCATCCTTTTTCTGCAGCTTTGTACATTTTCCCTAACTGTCGGAATGTGGGCTGGAAAATTTTGCATTTGGAATTAGACTCAACGCCAACGACATATACTCTTTTGGAAAAATTTAAAAATCTTGTCGCAAGGTATAATGTCTCACAAAACCTCATAAAGTACACCTTAAGCATATTTGTTCGTGAATGTCTGTTTATTCACACAATCCAGGCATGTCTTACATGTTCGTGGCGCCATTTGAAAAGACCACGTAGCACTCTGTTTCCACTTCTATTTGGTTTATCCTTTGCCATTAATCAAAGGTTTCGTTCCGGAACAATCACTGAACTTGTAGGAATGTAATAAATCATATGCTATTTCCATAATGGTATTTTATAGTGGAAGGAAGGATAATCAAAAAATATTGACATCCTTAATATAAATTATAAAACACCAAACCCAAAAGCAATTGGATTTGGATTCAATTTTTCTGCGCTGAAAATTTTGTTGAATTTTCCCCAAAAATTGTTAATTGTTAATATAAACGATTAGAAGGACTAAGGCCGTATCCTGTTCGTTAAATACACGATTCAGAACATGCAAGCCTTGTATTCATAGAAGCAAACACAACATTACTCGGAAAAGAGGTCACGCCAACTGTTAATATGATAAGTTATGGCAAGCAATGAGAAAGAAAAACATGAGCGACTACTGGGAAACACACCATAATTATTTGTCGTCAATCTCACTTGACGTTTATATACTTAAGCTGCTATAAGCTCAAGGAATTAACTGGGCCTTAACTATCAGCTTCGAACATACTTTATTCAAACACACCAGTTACTTTGAAGAACATTTCTGTACACATTTTTAAGACAGCAAAAAAATCGAGAGCAGCATTTACAGTGATTTTTGTTTATTATTTCGTAGATTTAAATCCCCAATTTTTAAATTGGACATACACAAAAATATCGATCAGATTTGAAAGATCCATTTTTATTTGGAAAAGTATCTATTAGATTTGGAAGAAAGGATTATTTATCACATTTGGATTCTAATTAGATAGAATTTTCTGAAAATTTTGGACTCGATCGTACCCTCAAAAATGTCAAGAATGTATTCATTACTATACACCGAAGAAACCTTCCAATCCAGTTTAAGCAAAGCTGCCTTCTCCCCATAAAATATTATTTTGTTTCGAATATCGTGGTCTTGGAACCAGAAGGGTCTACGTTTTAAAAAATAGTGTATGCTCTCCCGGTGCGGTGGCTGGAAAATGTGTTTTTTACGCATCATTGAGGTTCCTTAAAATATTATTCTGTTTGGAATGTAATCGTGGTCTTCGACAAAACTATACATATAATTTCACTCAAAGATTTTCACAAAAAACTGAAAACCATTCGATCCGGTAAATTAAAATTTGTTTCACGGGTGATTTAAAAAACTGTAAACCATTAGATCCGATAAATTAAAATTTGTTTCACGGGTGATTTAACTGTTAGTTGTGAGTGGCTATAATCATTAAATCATGTCTGTGTCTGTCATTAACTGGTACGCCCTTCTTCTGGCCAGTCAAGTCTGTTTTGGGTGGAAATTGAAAGATGTGTTGCATTTGGAAAAAGATTGCTACATCAGTCTCATTTTCCAAGAAAATACTTTCGTGGATGCCCTGGGAGATTCATTAGTTGATCAAATGCAGGAGATTGATATCCCCTTCGCATTCACGAATTTAAAGGTGCTTAGAAATGTTAACGACTGCCAGGAAAATGAGGTACTAGGTGGCAGGGGCAAGAATGTTCGGCGGATTCTATATTGTAGGGCCGACTTGTTCCATAAAAATTTTACATCTTTCTCGTCTCCGAGTCTGCTGAGCCGTTTCCTTTGTGTGACAAACATTGTGGTGAATGTTAGCCTACAAATGTACATGAACATAATACTCATCAATTACATAAGCGAGACTTTCAAAAATCAACTATATTCGGCATATGATTACAACCCGAAAAGATGGTGGAAGGAATCGTATAACGCGGGGGAACAGTCTTCAGTTTATTTACTCATCAATCGACCTGCGTTCGAGTTTGCAAATATAAAATCCCCTTTCTTCGATGTAGCGACAAAAGAGGGCGAAGACCCAAAGGTTTTGCATGAACTATTTTTGAGACAACCCTGGTTTCTACTCTCCAACTCAGATAAAAAGCAATCAACGGTGTACTTCGTCTGTCCCGAGTTCCACAGTGCACAATTACAGTTTAGTTTAGTGCCGATGTATTTCCGAAAAAATTATTTGGCTCTCCGTGGACAGGCAATAAAAATCTTCATTCGAGATAGCAGCATCACTAACACCGAAGCATTGGAGGTTGCAATAGAACAAGACAATAATGTTCGTGTGGGAGAATTAGATTGTGGTAGACTCCTTCGGAATGCATATTTCACAACACGCAACTCGTTTTACGATGACAAGAGCCTCACTCTACCAATTACCTCACTGATTTTTCAAAATTTGCCAAACGTCACTCTTGTAAACAAGTTGGGATGCAAATTCCCCCTCCCTGACCATGATATTTATATTAGTTTCCAAACATTTGGTGGACGTTTCGACGCTAGTCCTTATGGCACTAGAATACCCACAGCAGAAGAGTCCTTCAATTTCATTTCGTGTGTCGTTCTGGAAGACAAGAGTCTTTCTTTTCGTGGATACATTCGACCATTTGGGAGTTATGCTTGGCTGGGCATCATCATTTCAGTTGGATCCGCCGTT